>OX383958.1:28950060-29111603 GCA_947532105.1 Athrips mouffetella | reverse complement strand
AAGACGAATAACAATGACTTGGAACAAATACTGGAGTCACAAAGAGATTTTTAAATCAAACTTGAAAAAGAAAGTGGTAGATTCATGCCTTTTGCCATGCCTAACCTACGCTTGTCAAACCTGGATTTTCAATAACAAAACCAGAAATAAAACACATGTCTGTCAAAGACGAATAGAAAGAAGCCTACTTAACTTAAAATTAAAAGACAAAGTCAGAAACACTACTATTCGTGAGAAAACGAAAATTAAAGACGCGGTCCAACATGCCCTTAAACTAAAATGGAAATGGGCGGGACATGTGGCTCGTATGAATAACACGAAATGGACAAAAAAGATAACTTTCTGGAAGGGCCCAATTGGCAAGCGAAGAGTGGGAAGACCAGCAGAGCGATGGATGGATGAAATCGAAAAAAACGCAGGAAAAAATTGGAGTACTACAGCACAAAACAGGCAACATTGGAACAGGTTGGAGGAGGCCTTCACCCGCGACCGCTGCGGACACTACTGGTGTCCTAGTAGCAAAAGCGTCTCTGGGCATGGACCTCGTCCTTGACGTTGTGCGTAGGTCTAAAAGCCTGAAAGGCACAAGCGTGAAGGCTATCAAGGAGGCCATCGAGTGCGTCCGGACCGCCGTAGATGGTCTGGCGAAGCGGAGTGTGTCTGATGAGACCCACTCCCTTCAAATTGAGAATGACCGTTTGCGAGTGGAGCTTAATGCTACTCGCAAACAGTTGGATTCCGTTTCGGAGGAGGCCCGGAAGCTCAGGATGAGCTGCTTAAGTAGAGAATCTGCTGAGGAAGAGACGATGGCGGAACGTTTAACGCACTCCATCATTGGCCAGGTGGGCAGGATTCTAGATGCACGGTTTGCGGGTCTGGAGGATCGACTGCTGCCTGCAGTGGTCCGTCGTCCTCCATTAGCAGCCGATAAGAGGGCTTCGGTGGCCTCTAAGGCTACCACAAAACAGGTGCCAGCCGGTACTTCTGTGCCATCTGCAGCTCCGACTCCGACTTTCCCTGGCTCTGCTGCCTCTTCAGCAAAGCCAAAACAGAAACCTGGTGATGGAGAGGGTTGGCAGACAGCTGGTACCAGACGCGCTAAGAAGAAGACGAAGAAGAACGCAGCAACTGCAGGTCATTTAGCTGCTTCTGGTCCTCCTCCCCCAAGGAAGGGGAACAAGAAGAGCAAGGGAAAGGGGAAAAAACTCCGCGTCCCTAAGTCGGCAGCTGTAGTGCTGACTCTACAGCCCGAGGCTACGCAGTCAGGTCTGACCTACTCGAGCGTACTAAGTAGTGCACGGGAGCGGGTTAACCTGGCTGAGCTCGGCATAACCGGGGGTTGCCGCTTCAGGCAGGCTGTGACTGGTGCCCGCATGATAGAGTTACCTGGTGCGGATAGCGAAGAGAAGGCAGACAAGCTCGCAAAACAACTTCGGGAAATCCTTCCTACCTCTGTCAAGGTCACGAGGCCCACAAAATGCGCTGAAGTGCGTATTGTGGGTCTCGATGACTCTACGACGGAGATGGATATCAAGGCTGCCGTCGTTACAAAGTCGAATTGCTCTGTAGAGCTAGTCAAGGTGGGCCAGATACGTCAGGGCTCTAGGGGTGCTGGATCTGTTTTGGTCAAGTGCCCAGTCGCGGCAGCCAAGCTGCTTATTGCCGAAGAGCGGCTCTTGATCGGTTGGAGCTCCGTCCGGGTGCAGTCCCTGGAGCAACGACCGGTGCGCTGCTTCCGCTGTATGGGACAGGGGCACATAAGGCAGAACTGTACCTCTGCTTTCGATTGTGGTGAGCTTTGCTTCCGATGCGGGCAGTCTGGTCATAAGGTGGTGTCTTGTTCCGCCACCCCTTACTGTCCAGTCTGCGCGGAGGCTAAGCTACCAGCCAACCATCAGATTGGCGGCAAGGGCTGTAATCCTCCAGCCCCTAAGAAGCGAAGAGCAGCCACCACAGCAGCGCCAGCGGCAGCGGTATCGCCCCGACTAGAACAGCCGGCGGCGGTGGTCGAGACTATGGCTACGGACTAATCATGGACCACGACCGTAGCCATAAAATACTACAGACGAACCTGAATCACTGTGCAGGTGCGCAGGATCTGCTAATGCAAACCATGGCAGAGTGGTCTCTGGATATCGTGGTGGCCGCTGAGCCATACTTCGTCCCTACCCGTCCTAACTGGGTAGGTGACGAGGTGGGCTCCGTAGCCATTATAAGTTCTACCGCTCCACGTTCCCCACCTCTCTCGCTGAAAGAGAAAGGTCCGGGATATGTGGCAGCCGCTTGGGGAGAAATCACCTTTTTAGGTGTATACTTCTCCCCAAATCGGAGCTTAGCGGAGTTTGAGGCCTTCCTCGACCGGCTGGAGGTCTCTGTCCAGCGACTGGCAGCGGGGCAGCTATTTGTTCTGGGCGATTTCAATGCCAAATGCACGGCTTGGGGCTCTCCAGCAACAGATGCTCGCGGTGGCGTGTTGCGCGACTGGGCGGCAGCCCTAGGGTTGGCTCTACTAAATCAGGGCACCTTGAACACATGTGTGCGGCAGTCTGGGGGATCAATTGTAGACCTCACGTTTGCTACCCCCGCTGCTGCCATTCGTGCTCAGAGGTGGAGGGTTCTGGAGGAGGCGGAGTCACTTTCGGACCATCGTTATATAAGGTTTGAAATCTCCGCCCCCAATAACAGCAGTCGACCCGTTGCAGAGTCGGCTTTCCCGAGGTGGTCGCTTACGTGCCTAGACAGCGAAATTGCAGAGGAGGCGGCTATCGTCCAGGCGTGGTTCGCAGAACCGGTAGACGCTGTGGTTGTGGATGATGAGGCGGTCGCACTTAGGGGCGCCCTCACCAGCATCTGCGACGCAGCGATGCCCCGTATCAGACGGCATCCCCTGAAGCTTGCGGTATATTGGTGGTCACGAGAGCTTGCGGATCTCAGAGAGACCTGCATAGTGACGCGTCGTGCCTACACCAATTACCGTAGGCGTAGGGTCAGGGTACAGGAGGAAATTGACCGTCTCTATGACTGCTATCGCAATGCCAGGGGAGCTCTGCAGCTATTCATATCCCAGGCAAAGAGGAGATCCCGAGAGGAAATGCTCTCAGATCTCGATAGGGATCCATGGGGACGTCCTTACCGTACGGCGAGGGGCAAGCTGGCGCAGGGACCACCAGTGGTGGAGTCCTTACAGCCGCAACTGCTGGAGGATGTAGTGTCGGCCCTATTTCCGGACAGGGCGGAGCATACGCCACCACAAATGTTCTCTAGGCATGAGATGCTTCCGGAAGACGAAGCGTCTCTACCAGTTACCGACGGAGAGCTCAGGGCCGCAATTTTGAAAATGCGGTCCAAAAAGACGGCTCCGGGGCCAGATGGGATACCTGGACGAGTTTGGGCCCTCGCCCTGGGACCCCTGACAGATCGACTGAGGGGGCTCTTCAATGCCTGTCTGAGTTCGGGCAGCTTCCCAAAAGTCTGGAAAGAGGGAAGGTTGGTCCTCCTTAAGAAGCCGGGGCGCCCTCCAGAGTCTCCCTCTGCCTATCGCCCAATCGTTTTGCTGGATGAGGCGGGAAAGCTGTTTGAGCGTATTTTGGCTAACCGCATCATCCAGCATTTGACAGTAGATGGTCCGGACCTGGACGAGTGCCAGTACGGTTTTCGCGCTGGTCGTTCCACAATCGATGCCATCGCTAGTGTGAAAACCTTCGCTGAGGAAAGTGTGGCACAGGGCGGAGTGGCATTGGCGGTATCTCTCGATATCGCTAATGCTTTCAATACTCTGCCCTTTAGTTGTATAGAGGAGGCACTGCTCTACCATCGCGTGCCCTTCTATATCAGACGGGTCCTTGAGGCGTACCTGAGAGGTAGGTGCGTCCTCTACCAGGGTGGAGACGGAAGGGTCCGGCGCAGAGAAGCCAGGTGCGGTGTTCCACAGGGCTCGGTCCTTGGGCCGCTTCTGTGGAACATTGGATACGATTGGGCGCTGCGAGGTGAGCTGCCCTCCGGAATGCGTCTCGTCTGCTATGCGGACGACACGCTGGTTCTTGCCAGAGGGGCCAATTATGGCGAAGCGGCACAATTTGCATCAGATGGAGCCGAGATCGTTGTGTCGCGAATCCAGCGCCTCGGCTTAAGGGTGGCTGTCGAGAAGACAGAAGCTCTCTGTTTCTATGGGCCGCGGAGGAGGCCGCCTGCTGGTGCGAGCATTATGATCAGTGGATTGAGTGTCGGGGTTGGATTCAAGATGAAATATCTTGGACTCGTCCTCGACAGGAAGTGGGACTTCCGAGAACATTTTCGGCTGCTGGCCCCGAAGCTCATCGGGACGGCAGCTGCTCTTGGAGGTCTACTCCCAAATGTGGGAGGACCGAATGTAGGGTGTCGCCGCCTCTACACTAGTGTAGTGCGCTCCATGGCACTTTATGGAGCTCCTATTTGGGTTGATGCCCTCTCTACCCAAAACAGGGCAGAGCTGCGCCGCCCGCAACGCATAATGGCGACGCGGGTGATAAGAGGGTACCGCACGATTAGTTGTGAGGCGGCGTGCGTATTGGCAGGGTCCCCACCGTGGGATCTGGAAGCGGAGGTCCTGGCAGGTGTATATGCCAGGAAGGTGGAGGCCCGTAATGCGGGTGCACATCCTCCTCGGGAGGAGATCGAGGCCTGGAGGGATGAGGCGCGGATTGTTCTGCTCCAGAAATGGAGTCTCCGCCTCGAGTCTCCCTCCGCAGGTGTCAGGACAGTAGAAGCGGTTCGCCCACTCCTCAAAGAGTGGGTGGACCGTAAATTTGGCGGGCTAACCTTCCGGCTGGTGCAGGTACTGACCGGACATGGTTGTTTTGGCCGGTATCTGCACCACATAGCTGGCAGAGAACCAACTCCAGCTTGCCATCACTGTGACTGCGCCGAGGACACGGTGCAGCACACAGTGGTGGAATGCCCAAGATGGGCAGAGGAACGTGCTGCCCTAGTGGCGGTGGTGGGTGGAGATCTCTCGCTGCCGGTTGTTGTTCAGGCAATGGTCGGCAGTAAGAGGTCTTGGGAGGCCATGGTCTCCTTCTGTGAGTCAGTCATCTCGCAGAAGGAGGCCGCGGAGCGGGAAAGAGAGGATAATCCCCTGTCTCACCCGCTTCGCAGAAGGCGCAGGGGGCGCAGGAGACGGAAGTACGCCCGTCCTCCGCCCGCTCCGTAGGCTTGCGTGCGTCGGGCCGGGGAGCCCGTCGCTCGCTCTAAAAGGCCAGTGAGGGGGCGACGTCTGATGTGTGCTCAGACGTCGTCTAGGTGAGGGAGCCTCTCCAGAGGCTGTCGCAGGGTGGGTTGCGAAAGTAGTGCGAACGTACAGTGCTCGTGACCCACCCGAAATGCGAGAGTGGCACACGGTGGAGTTTTTAGTGGGTGCAAGTCCCACATAACCGTACCATTTCCCCGAACGGTGCGGCATGCGTATGCATTTTCTCCATCACAAAAAAAAAAAAAAAAAATATTACTTAAAAAAATAATTATGAATTGTTTGCATGATAATTAAGGAATAAAAGGCTTTTTTATTTTTTATTTTTATTTTTTATTTTTATTTTTTATTTTTATTTTATACAGCTAGAAGGTATTACAGAGTATTTGATATGAATTTTAATTTAGTACCTTTACGCGTTCATGAGGAAAAGGGTAGTAAGTTTAAAATTATTAAAAATATTTTAATTATATGATTTAACTAAAAATGTATGCTTTACGCAAATTTTTCGTTATCTGTGCTTCAAGACGTTGCTTCGTACTCAATTTCAAGATTATGTGTTTACGGGAAGTACCCTGTAGGATTTGATTCCCTTGCGAGTGTCGAAAACTCGAAAATTTGTGGCATAAACAGCTGTATCTTTTGATCGCGTTGGCTTAGAAAATTGATTTTTTTACGGCTCTTAGGAAAAATAGACTTGAGTATTTGATATGAATTTCAGTTTGATACCTTCACGCGTTCCTGAGAAAAAGGGTTTGACAGGCAGACGGACAACAAAGTGATCCTATAAGGGTTCTGTTTTTTCCTTTTGAGGTATGAAACCACAAAAAGTGATCAGGCGCGAAATCCCGCAAGAGTACATGAACCGCGGCGTTTGACGCGGACGACGAACTTAATGATTCTGAGCGCAGCGCGCCAGGCAGACGACACCGGGGCCCGGGCGGATTATAACCGCACCGGACGATACGCGTCATGTTACGCTTACTATAGAAACTAGTTCTGACCGCGAAGAAGACGCAAGCGGTAAAGAGCCGCACCGAAAGCGGACGCAGGGCTACAACGGTACAACCGCACGCGGAGCAGATCCTCATAAGTATCAAAACTAGTCAGCCCTACTTAATCCGTAGCGCTTTAAAATCAAAAATTGTGTTTTATTTATAACTGTTTCTTCACGAATTTAACGATAGACATTATAAAAGAAAAATCCTGCTCTCAATCGTACAAGTTTTTCTGACATTCTTAATAAATATTTTAGTGTTTTCAAGTAAACAAAGAAAAATCTCAGTATTGTTGACACCATGTTGACACGACTCTTACTTTGGCTAGACATGTGTCAGCTCAACATTGCCATATGAAAATCTTCTTTTTATTTTTAATTTTTTATTCATGAGATTTTCGTATGCAAAATACATCTCAAACGGAAACCGGGAAGTGGGTCAAAATTTAACTTGCAAGATTTGGTTACAGATAGACAGACACCGCAAGGGGTGAAACTAAATAAAATCTTTTAAAAACGAAAAGAGTTGCTGGTTTAAACAAAGTACATTTTGGTCTTATTTTCTAGCAGGTGTACATAGAGATGGCCGAAAGTGTAACATCTCCTTTTAAATGCAAATTTTTATTAATCTTACTTAAAAAAACAGGCCAAGTGCGAGTCAGATTATTGCACTGAGGGTTCCGTACCACCACATTATATTAATTAAATTAGCTGATTTGAGTTGATTGAATGAAAAAATTGCGGTTTACGATTTATGACGTATAAAAAAAAAACTACTGCAATTTTCGGTGGAAGTTTGCATGGTAATGTACATCATATATTTTTTTTTGTAGCGTCACCTTGGCTGTTTAACCTGTTCATGGATAATTGTTTGACTGATCTGAAAGAGAGTATGTGTGGACTGAGAATAAATGAGTTACTCATCAAATGTCTTCTCTACGTTGATGACAAAGTTATACTTGCGTCATCTGCTGACGAGTTACAGGAGATGGTAACAATGATGAATGTGGCTTTTGATAGGAAAGGAATGAAAGTTAATGTAAGCAAGACGAAAGTAATGGTACTTGAAAGAGAAGAGTGTATGACAGAGTGTACTATATTAATAGGTGGTGAACAAGTCGAACAAGTGAAGGAGTTTGTGTATCTGGGTTCTAAGTTTACGAGAGATGGAAAGTGTGAAAGTGATATCGAAAGAAGAGTGAATGCTGGAAACATGGTGAATGGTGCTCTGCATGCTTTTATGAAGAGTCAGAAGGTGTCTCACAAGGCTCGTCTGGCTGTTCATAGAGGTGTTTTAGTATCAACACTAATGTACGGCAGTGAAAGCTGGGTATGGCAGAAAAAACATGAAAGTAGAATTAATGCAGTAGAAATGAGAGCGGTGAGGAGTATGATTGGTGTGAAATTGAGTGACAGGATTAGAAATAGTGTGATAAGAGAACGTTGTGGCGTAAAAGAAGACGTAGTGACTAAAATTGAGAACGGGATGCTGAGATGGTTTGGTCATGTAGAGAGGATGAATAAAGGAAGATTGACGAAAGAGATCCACAAGGTGAGAGTGAATGGAAACGTTGGAAGGGGAAGGCCTCGGCGAACGTACCAGGACCAAATTCAGGACGTTCTGAATAAAGGCCAGGTTAAAAGTACCCTAAACCGACGAGCATGTATGAAAGGATTGATGAAGGTTCAAGAAGCAAGGGAAGTATGTCAAGATCGTAGCAGGTGGAGAACTGTGGTCTCTGCCTACCCCGACGGGAACAAGGCGTGATGTTATGTATGTATGTATATATTTTTTAGTTTTATCATTCTCTTATTCTAGAAGTTACAGGGGGGAGGACACACATTTTACTACTTTGGAAGTGTCTCTCGCGCAAACTATTCAGTTAAAAAAAAAAGATATTAGAAACCTCAATAATATAATTTTTGAAGACCTATCCTTAGAGACCCCACACGTATACCAGTTTAATAAAAAAATTGGAGTGTCAGTTCCATGTATGGGGAACCCTAAATTTTATTGTTTTTTTTTTCTATTTTTGTGTGAAAATCTTCAATGCGGTTCACAGAATACATCCACTTGACAAGTTTCAACAGTATAGTTCTTATAGTTTCGGAAAAAAGTGGCTGTGACATACGGACGGACAGACAGACAGAAATTTTTTGGGGTTCCATTTTTTGCCATTGGCAACGGAACCCTGAAAAATATTTTTTTCATATTTCTCCGTCTTGGGGGTTGATTTTCTGGTTCTCGTTTCTTGTCGCAAACCTTCGTAACATGAAAAAAATACGTTCTAAGTTTCGTACTTCAGTCGTTTCGGCTGTGCGTTGATGAGTCAGCCAAACAATTAATCAGGACTACAACGTGTTATTGGAATAAGCGAAACTCTCATCCACCCAACCTGATTTTTATTGAAAAAATGAAGTTGAAAATTTTTCGTGCGTTGTTAGCAAAGTCGTAGAACAAAAGTTGTTGCTTTTGACCTTACTAAGGCGCTGGTCTAATCTAAGCGGTGCGATGCGGATGCGCGCAACCGGCGCACAACCGGCACGCCACCTGTCACTTCTGTTTCATACAAAATGTATAGAAGCGACGCGGCGTCATTCTAATCCAAGCAGTGCGGCGATGGTGGGCGCGGTCGTGCAGTGCACCCGATGCGCGCATCAGTTTGAAGCTGTACGCCGGACGAATGCACACAGGGACGAATCACGAAATGCGTGACGACGTAGGATTCAATATTTCGTTTTGTGAGTTGATTGAAAAATATCCCGTGATTTATGATTACAATAGATCGGATTATAGTAACAGAAACGTGCAAGATAGTGCGTGGGAACTCTGGTAAAATGCTGTCGGATATTTTGTGGAGTTAAGATTAATTGTTCGTTCATACTTTCTCCTATTAAGATATTTTGAAAACGTGGCTGTGACAATTTTCCTTCGTGGGTTCGGATAAAATTATGCAATATGCTTGAATAATTACGTCTTTATTTAGAATGTCGTCGTAATTTAGAATGCCCTAAATACGTCCACTGCCGCCGCCCGCGTCACTCCTTTCGCGCACTTCTTGCGTACTGCACCGGCGCTGCCGGTTGCGCACCGGTTGCGCGCATCCGCATCGCACCGCTTAGATTAGACCAGCGCCTAATAAGTGGGCAAAAAGAAATCAGGTCCAAAAAAATTGCCTAGTAATAAAGTGACCCTGGTAACAAAAGAAGAAGTGGTTTAAACAAAATTGAAGTACCAGGAGAACATGAATCTACAAGAGGCTGTCAGTAACCATATACCGGGTGTAACAGTATGCAGTGAAATTAAGTTAAAGTATTTCATCCACAAGCTCTGGATCTGGAACAACTTTAGGAATAAATTTTAATAACTGTACTAACTGTCCTCTTAGTTAAATAAATTATTTAATACTCTTTAAAATTTTATTTTATCTTGTCGGTCGTAGATAAAGTTTTGTATGCAACTTTACGTAATTAGTCATTACGCAACAGTTGCATAAATAACTATTATTATGTGTTATTCATTCATTAATTTCATTTAGTTAACGATAGGTGAACGTACCAGGACCAAATTCTGAATAAAGGCCAGGTTAAAAGTACCCTAAACCGACGAGCATGTATGAAAGGATTGATGAAAGTACAGGAAGCAAGGGAAGTATGTCAAGATCGTAGCAGGTGGAGGACTGTGGTCTCTGCCTACCCCGACAGGAAAGAGGCGTGATGTTATGTATGTATGTAGTTAACGATATATTATACTTTTCCAGGTATACCGGATAGATTTGACGGTGTTTTACAGCTGGGTTACTTCAGTAAGTTTATGCTAATTGTGCTCAACTGCATCAAAGTTTATGCCATATGAACACAACAACAGAATATGTTAAAAAAATTTAACTATTGCCTCCTAATAATCATGTAAATTTTCTCGCATATTGAAAAGTGCTTACATATATTTAAAAAAACCGGTCAAGTGCAAGTCAGCCTCGTGCGCCGAGGGTTCCGATATACATATTGTATTTTTGAAAGTCCATTTTAGGACCCCAAAACAAAATTTCTTTGTAAAGGTTTTTGCAGATACCTTATAAAACTGTGCGACTTAGAAATTTCGTTTTATTTTTTGGGCCCCCTTTACATTAATTATCATATTGTTTTTATTCTTTCATGTGCAATAAAGTCGGGCAATATTCTAATACGATTCCAAATTTCAAGTCGATAGCATGAGTGGTTGCTGAGATTTACAGGTGTCACAGTTGGAAAGACAGACAGACAGAGTTCTTTTTTTACCATTTTGGTTTCGGAACCCTAAAAAAACGCTTTCGTTTCATAAAATGTATTGACAATTGTTTTTGTATGACACATGGGCGTCAAGTTTATTTTTACCAAATCGCGAGGATAAACTTTAGCTTGTTTGTTTTTTATTACAGGTTGTAAGGTAGTTGACCTCGCCATGAGAGTGCGATACCCAGAATGTAAGTAACAAATTATAAAGTTCTTATTTCTAAATTTTTATTTATTTATCTTTTATTATTACAGGTACCAATAGTACAGGCTTTGCCTAGTTTGGGATCAGATGACCTTGTGTGAAATGTCCCCCAATATATTTTTTTTTTTTTATAATTAATTACAATTATATTCAGTAATATAATTAATTATAATTATATTGCTGTGCGGTGCCGGCCTAAAAAGAATAGTACCGACCCATCTCTTCCCGTGGGTGTCGTAAGAGGCGACTAAGGGAAATGAAATCCAGAGGATGGGCAGCAGCGTCCTTCTGTGTATTATTTCATCTTACTGCGGGCGCCAACCCGTCTGCCAAGCGTGGCGACTATGGTAAAACCCCCTAAGAATTGAAATGAATCACAACTATAAGCTCCGGCCCCTAGTCCCCGGCGGCCCCGCTATTCCTGGCTCCGGTAGCGGCCATGGTAACGGTGGGGCAGGGGGTGCGAAGAATCCCCGGCAGATGTCGAGCTACCAACAACGACGACCTCTGGCCCTGGCAACTTATAACACGCGCACATTGCGGACCAACGAGAAGGTTGCAGAACTCGAAGAAGAATTGAGCAGGTTACACTGGGACATCTTGGGTCTATCTGAAGTCCGAAGAGAGGGGGAGGACTCGATAATCCTAAAATCAGGTAACTTGCTCTATTTCCGGGAGGGCGACCAACTGTCCCAGGGAGGTGTCGGGTTTATGGTCCACAAGTCTCTCGTGAACAGCGTGGTCATGATCGAGAGTGTGTCGTCGCGGGTAGCGTACCTTATACTCAGAATCACCAAAAGGTATTCGCTGAAAGTCATACAGGTATACGCCCCCACATCGACACACTCTGATGATGAAGTCGAGGCTATGTATGAGGATATATCTAAAGCCATACATACGCCTAAGACCCACTATACCGTTGTCATGGGGGACTTCAACGCGAAATTAGGCAAGCGAGGCGATGGTGAGCTGAGGGTGGGGCAATTTGGTGTTGGATATCGGAATTCCAGAGGCCACATGTTAGCCGACTTTTTGGAGAAAGAAGGACTCTTTCTGATGAATTCCTTCTTCAAAAAGTCGGAAAACCGAAAATGGACCTGGATCAGTCCCGATGGTGCTACAAAAAATGAGATTGACTTTATCATGTCGACGAAGAAGCAAATATTCAATGATGTCTCTGTGATCAATGCGGTTAAAACCGGAAGCGATCACCGGTTGGTAAGAGGCACATTGAATATCAACGTAAAGCTGGAAAAAACTCGACTGATGAAGTCTACGCTCCGACCAGTACCCACCAATATCCAAAACCCCGACGGCTTTCAGCTCGAACTGCAAAACCGCTTTGAATGCCTTGGTGAATGCGTAGATGTGGACGACTACAATAACGGGTTCGTGGAAACTGTCCATACAATTGGGTCAAAGTACTTTAGACCCCACCGTACTAAAAGAACCAAAAAGATCTCTGACCATACCCTCAAGCTAATGGAAGAAAGACGCGAAATGGTTCTGCAGTCTCCGGAAGATGCTTCTCAATATCGGCGGCTCAATAAACAGATCTCTAAGTCTCTGACTCGCGACCTTCGGCTATTTAATACTAACCATATTAAAGAAGCGATTGAGCGGAACAAAGGCTCCAAAGTGTTCGCAAGAGATCTGTCTATTGGACAGAGCCAGTTGACGAGGCTGAAGACCGAGGATGGCAGAACCGTATCGTCCAAGCCTGAGCTACTGAGGGAAGTCGAGAAGTTCTATGGGCAGTTATACACGTCAACCGGCCCACCCGTTAGCAGTCTGGCCAACGATCCAAGAGCTAGACTTACCCGACACCATACCAAAGATATCCCGGACGTCAGCTTGTACGAGATTAGAATGGCTCTCAGACAGCTTAGAAACAACAAGGCACCCGGGCACGATGGAATTACGGCTGAGCTTCTGAAAGCAGGCGGTAGGCCAGTGCTTAAAGCTCTTCAGAAGCTGTTTAATTCTGTCATACTCGAAGGGAAAACGCCACAGGCATGGCACAGAAGTGTGGTGGTACTCTTCTTCAAAAAGGGTGATAAGACCCTGCTGAAGAATTACAGACCCATCTCACTTCTGAGCCATGTCTATAAGCTGTTCTCGAGAGTCATTACGAACCGTCTCGCGCGCAGGCTCGACGACTTCCAGCCTCCCGAACAAGCCGGTTTTCGTAAAGGCTTCAGTACCATAGACCACATACATACGCTACGGCAAGTTATACAGAAGACCGAAGAGTATAACCAGCCACTTTGCCTAGCGTTTGTGGACTATGAGAAGGCCTTCGATTCGATCGAGACGTGGGCCGTGCTACGATCTCTCCAGAGGTGCCAAGTCGACTATCGGTACATTGAAGTGTTGAAGGACCTGTACAAAAACGCCACTATGTCAGTTCGTCTTCAGGACCAGGACTCGAAACCTATCCAATTGCAGCGAGGAGTGAGACAGGGAGACGTCATATCTCCTAAACTGTTCACCGCTGCATTGGAAGACGTCTTCAAACTCCTGGACTGGAAAGGACTTGGCATCAACATCAATGGCGAGTACATGACCCACCTTCGATTTGCCGACGATATTGTCGTAATGGCTGAGACCCTGGAAGATCTCGGCACGATGCTCAATAACCTCAGTAGAGTTTTACAACAAGTGGGTCTTAAAATGAACATGGATAAGACGAAAATTATGTCTAACGCCCTTGTTGTACCCACTCCACTCAAAGTTGGAGACTTTACGCTCGAAGTTGTTGATGAGTACGTATACCTGGGACAAACAGTCCAGCTGGGTAAATCCAACTTAGAGAAAGAGGTTACTCGTCGAATCCGACTCGGATGGGCAGCGTTCGGGAAGCTCCGCAATATCTTCACGTCCAAAATACCGCAGTGTCTCAAGACGAAAGTCTTTGACCAGTGTGTGTTGCCAGTGATGACATATGGCACCGAGACGTGGCCGCTCACGATGGGCCTTATCAGAAAGCTCAAAGTCACCCAAAGGGCTATGGAAAGGGCTATGCTCGGAGTCTCTCTGCGCGATCGAATCAGAAATGAGGAGATCCGCAGAAGAACTAAAGTAACTGACATAGCCCTGAGAATCGCTAAACTGAAGTGGCAGTGGGCAGGGCACATCGCAAGAAGAACCGATGGCCGATGGGGCGTGAGGGTTCTAGAGTGGCGACCACGTACCGGAAGACGAAGCGTTGGCAGGCCCCCCACAAGGTGGACCGACGATCTGGTCAAGGTCGCGGGAAGCCGCTGGATGCGAGCAGCGCAGGACCGGTCGTCATGGAGTTCTTTAGGGGAGGCCTATGTCCAGCAGTGGACGTCTTTCGGCTGATATGATGATATTCAGTATATCGCCAAATCCACCAAATTGCACCAAATATTTTCCAGGTAATAGTTAGGTACATAGCTCTCAATTTTTGATAGGACCCAATTCTTGAATTTTCTATGGAATTTTTTTGAAATTCAAGGATTGGCTCCTATCAAAAATTGAGATACCTAACTAGTACCTGGAAAAATTTGGTAAAATTGTAAATTGTGTCTACGTGAAATAGCTAACTGACCGCTTTATGTCTTATATCACCTTTACGTAGATACTTACAATTTCATTAAATTTTTTCCAGGTAGGTACTGGGTAGGTTTTTTACCTATAAATTTTTACGTGTAATTTATAGGTTTTCTAATATATTTTAGTGCGGCCGATTAGCTGTTTCACGTAGACACGCCTTACAATTTCATCAAATTTTTTCCAGGTACTGGGTAGGTAATATAGCTCTCAATTTTTGATAGGAGCCAATTCTTGAATTTTCGTATGGAGAGCTATGTACCTACCTAGTACCTGGAAAAAATCTTTATTTATTTACTTTTGTATTTTGAGTAGTTTGGATCTTTACACTTGTAAAGGATTTCATGTTTTAGACACTCCTGCAAAAACTTATGGCGATTATAGCCCTCAAATTAGAAACCACGCGATCATCAATAACGTTTACAATAAGAGTGTTTACATGGCGGCAAAAATGATAAAAAAACTTACTCTTTCGCATAAAATATAACAGATATAAAAAAATCGTATGTCATATTTAAAGAATAAGGTTTTTTTTTTAAATTTATTAGTGTATTAATGTATTAATAATTAAGTATGAAAGGATTGATGAAAGTACAGGAAGCAAGGGAATTATGTCAAGATCGTAGCAGGTGGAGGACTGTGGTCTCTGCCTACCCCAACGGGAAAGAGGCGTGATGTTATGTATGTATGTAATTAATAATCCTAAATATCATAGTGCTTTAGAAGCAGTAGAAAATCAACTTCAAAAATCGATATACCGTAGTTTTTTTTATTAAATATAGAATACAAAGACTTATAGAAAAAAATTATGTACCAAATGTTCCTTCTTTCCTTGATGATGATGTTTCACATATATTTTTTTCAACTTTTCTTGGCCAGCTATAAATGATAAGTAGGCTTTACAAAATGCCCATTTGAGGGTTCTAATCGGCTTAAGTTGTATTATTGTATCTTCGGTCCACTTTGCCATTTTTCGTTTTACGAGCGTTCATACCTGCGCACTAAACAGAAACTTACTAAACAATTCTGTCCAAAAGTATTTAGTATAAAATAAATGTTGCGACTGACGGGAAGGGAAGGGCGCGCAGGACGTGGCTATTCGCAAAAAAAAATATTACGAGATTCACTCTACTTTATGGATTACTAATCACTCGCACTAATCATCTGCACTCGCACTAATCAAAGTGTAATCCAGTCTTAATTAAAGTGTTCACGGCGTTTTTACTTTAAATTTTTTTCTCAAGTTTCTCGATCCGTTTTAATAAACGTTCTCTGTTATCTATGTCCCTGTGTTTCCGCTTTTTCATCATGTTCAAAACAGGTAATTGCTAAAAAACTCACAAAATAAAACTATTTCCGGATAAAGCAAATTATTTTTGACGAGCATACTGACCGATATGATATGAGCCTGCCCTCTAAAGGCAGATTGGTGGAAATAGCTACGTTTTTTTAAAACTATGTTTTTTTCTGCAATTGGTATCCGTAGTAATGGCCGTACGAAACAATACTACAAGTAAATATTAATCGTTAGAATTGAGCAGCAAAGCTTATACATATAAGTACTTCCTTCCCTTTCAAACTAAAATCTTGCTTGCACAAGCTCTACTCCTTCCCATTCTAGATTACGCTGATGTGTGCTTACTTGATGTGACTGAAGAATAGCTGAACAAACTTGAGCGCCTACAAAACCTGGCTATTCGTTTCATCTTTGGTCTTCGCAAATATGATCATGTCTCCGAATTTTGCGCTCAATTAAAGTGGCTTCCTATCCGACTTCATCGTAATATGCACATCCTTTCTGTCCTGTATAAGATCCTGAATGACCCTGCCACTCCTATCTTCACTTCCGCTTCCAACTTTTACCTCCTGATCCCCGCTCTAGGTGCGACTGCATCACTACAATGTTGGAGTGCCCTAGAGCGAATACCAAATTCTTTTTTTAACTCCTTTCCTTCCCAAGCTGTGCGACTATGGAACAAACCTCCAAAGGCTATACAAAGCAATCCTTCAATAGATGCGATCAAGAGAGCACTACTTATCGCAATCATCTTGAGTAATTTATTTATTTTATGTAAGTATTATGTCTATGTATTATATTTGTGTATTTTATAAGTAAGTTTATCAATTTTTATATATGCCTTAATATACTGTGATTAGGTATAAGTATATTCGTGTGTAGTTTAAGTAGGTTTATCCCTATTTTATATAACACTTTATTTTAAACTTTTATTTTAATTTAAAATTGTATTTTAAAATTTCTTATCATGTTTATTAATGCATATCCTTGTGCCCGTTTTAATGACATTCTTCCACACCTGATAGGTTGGCTGGAAGAGATCTCCTAAAGTGATAAGCTCGCCTTTGTAAACAATTTTAATTTAACAACTTTTTGTCATTTGTGCGCAATAAAAAAAAATACAGTGGATTTCGGGTATAACGACGATGAAGGGACTATTTTCATTTCGTCGTTATAGCCGGAAGTCGTTACAGGCAAAAGTAGAGAGATACAGACACAGTTGCTGCTCAGAATATCACTTAGTGACTATACCATAAATTTTACTGCAAAAAGTACACACTTACCTACCTGCCTAGCTAATAATAGGTCTTTACCTATGAAATTGCCGAAATTTTCTTACAGATTAATGAGATCATAATTCCTATAATTCTAATGCTATTTTTTCATTTGATTTATATTTGAAAGTTGACTTCAAGGTTATCAATTAACGCATAAAATAAAGTTTTTATTTTTAGTTTGATATATAAAATTAAAGGTTTGAAAATTGTTCGTCTTAAATGTCGTCCGATTTCATCATTAGATTTGTTATATTTTTTTACAGATAATATTTTTCGAAAATTAAATTTAAGCTTCTGTTAGCTTAATGTCTTCCCAATAATGCTTAAAAAAATAAAAAAAGATTGGATTTATAATTCCTAAGAAAAATGCAAAAATGTTAGTACTGAAAATTGAGTTTACCTAAAATTCGCCATACAAAACGGCAATTTCATAGGTAAAGACCTAATATCTATAGACAAAAAGTAAAGGTCACCACAGTTGCTGACCATCTGTGTGGATGTAAACAAGGGATATAAAAGCTCTTTGTGTCTTTAGTCGGCCGATTCCGGTCTTAATATCCGAAGCGAAGCGTAATTTTTGAGCGGAGAATTTGTACAAATGATTCATTTAAAAACCGTCGCTACACTCGAATTCGGCGTTATACCCAAAGTCGCTATAGCCACATGAATTTTGTACTAAAGTATGCTTTAAATTCAAGAGACATAGATTTTATGCCGCTATAACCAAGTGGTCGCTACAACCAAGGTCGTAATAAATGAAATCCACTATAATCTTCTTACTATAATCTTGCAACAATTTCAGGGCCCGAAACAGTTCTTATCGACTGTAAGTACTTTAAAATTAAATAAAATTACAACGCTTTTTTGCACATAAACTTCTATTCTATTCCAAATGTTTCCAAGCTACCAAAAGTAGTCTTTTGACAAGCATTTACAACTAGCATTTTGTCCAATGCGTACACTATGCTAACGCGTGTTTTAAACACGTGTTTTGAAATAATTGGTTTACCGTGTTACCTACATTTCGAGCTATTTTTACCCGACTGCCCCAAAACAGCGGGGTTATGTTTTCTTACTTTGTATGTATGTGTGTATGTATATACGAATGTATGTATGTACGTCGATTTCTTTTCCGAGCTCTGCAGCCTAAACGGCTTGATAGATTTTAACATGTGAGGTGTCGTTAGGTTTGTATTCATTGTGGGAGTGTCATATCATAAGGTATATAATAATAAAAATGTAATAATAATTTACTTCATCGTAGAGCTTATTTACTACCTTAACAATGCATTAAATTCTTAACTGAATGAACCTTTCATTAATAAAACTAAAAACTACTAATAAAAAAAATATTTCAGAAAACAAAATACTCGACTGTGTAGAAAAATATAAACTGAATGAAAAAAGAAAATTTCATGAGGTATTGCAGGCGGGGACAAAGTGAAAAACAACCTCCAAACACATAATTTTGCACTCTCATTACACTCTCGGCTCCATTACGCCCTCGCCTGCAGCTCGGGCTGTTATTCTCGAATCTCAGGCATGGTCACTTGCATTCTAATGTACTATTTTGTTCACAGTGTTCGTCTTCCTGGCACTCCAAGACCCAGAAGTACTTAGACTATGTGTCAAAAGTAGACAGTGTAAGTTTTAGTTTATGGATTTTTTAACATTTCAGACAGGAATTTACAAAGGTTTACTCAACTCAGTCACTCAGTGTAGTCTGGAATTTTTGTTACTTTGTTTGACTTAACCTACACGGTACATCGCACCATACTCTTGAGTCTAACTATACGTTGACTCGTCATGCCCATCTAACGTAACTCTTACTCTTGAGTCTAACTATACGTTGACTCGTCATGCGGTTTCAGTTTTCGGAAAGCTGTCCCTTACACAGTAACATATATTCTGTGATTATACCTCATATATGTCGCAGGTACTCGTATATTGTTAAAGGCTTTAAGATTTCACTAGTGAAATTAATAATTGTATGGTAAATTTGTAAGCTAACCTAAACTTGAATACAAAGACATATAAAAATAGGCCTCGTGAAATAAAAATGACACTTTATAGTTAAATTGTAAGAAATGAAACCGATTGAGAGTTTACTTTGCAATTATAATTTGGCTGAATTTCACTGGTAAAATTATAATATTAATTAAAGTTTCTTACCTTTGAAAACCAAGATCTCTCTAGCTCATCCCTTCTTCTCCCTATCTTTGACTACGCCTACTCCTGTTATCTTGACGCCACCGAGGGGCTTTTAGACAAACTTGAGCGTCTCCAAAACTTATGCATTCGATTTATTTCGGATTGCGCAAGTACGAACATGTGTCTCAATTCCGTTTTCAACTCAAGTGGCTCCCAATCCGTTTTCGCAGGTATACTCACATCCTTTCCCTTCTCTACAACGTCCTATACAATCCCTTCCTATCTCCGTGAGCGTTTTGCTTTCTCACGTCCTATTGATAAACCCTGAATGTCAGAACAAACCTATCTCTCCCCTCCCACCATTCCGATTTCTACTCCTATTTCTTCACTGTTCATGCGGCCAGGCTGTGGAATTCCCTCCCACACACTGTTCGTGACAGTCCGTCTATCGCTGTCTTCAAAATATAGTATAGCTGTATCGCTGTGTATAGTATAGTATCGCTGTCTTCATAATATAGTATATATAGTATTCCAATGTATTATTATATTTATTATATATCGTAGTAGTTTAGGTTTATGTGCATATATAGTTGATTTATAAATTATGCACGTTTATCTGCCGCTTCAGTGTCTTTTCTCGTGCCAAGGTCTGCTGGAAGAAATTTCCAAGCTGAAATAAGCAGCACCTGTTATGTCTGTTCTCTAAATGTTTATTTTGTTTGTATTTTTATGTGTACAATAAACAGTAAAATAAACAAATTAATAAATAATATCATGGCTTTGACAATATACATAACTGCGACCGTTGCTACATTTATAAAATATACAAAAGTACGATGACATTGTAAAAAAAAAATACTTTTTTTCTAAATTATATTTTTTTATTTCGGGTGGTCATGAAATCATATTTTCCTTCGAAATACATTACAGTTTATTGAAATGTGTAGGTACCCGCTAATGACTGGATTTTAAAAACAAAACACATCTTTGTGTGTATCACCAGCTGATCAAACAGGTAATTGAACCCTCCAGGCGCTTCATTTCTTCTTGAACAAAAACTAGTTTTTTGAGAAAAAGTAAGTTTTCTATATTTTTAAACAATTAGTATATTAGTGATGTAAAATCACCTCCTACGGTAGAGGAGCCGACAAGAATTTTTCACGTGATAATCAGGGCGACAAAGAGATGTTTCAGTAGATGGGACTTTATAAGAGGATCACAAAAAACTATGTAAAAAGTTTCAGACCGGAGCCCGGTGTTCAGGAGGCCATTGTATGGAAATTAAAAGTATTTTTTACGTGATATTCTAGGCGAACGAAAGTGATTGCTTGTAATAGAGAAGCTTTTACTGATTATAAATACACAAAAACCAGACTACAATCTGAAGACTTGGCAAACCAGACCATTAAATTGTTTTCTATTGACGATTAAAATTTAACGCGATAATCAAAGCAAAAAAGAGATCTCTCAATAGAAGCTGCTTTATGAGAGGATCACAAAAAACTATGTAAGAAGTTCCAGACTGGAGCCCGGTGTTCAGGAGGCCATTGTCTGGAAATGAAAAGTATTTTTTTACGTGATATTCTAGGCGAACAAAAGTGATTGCTAGTAAAGCTTATACTGATAACAAATACACAAAACCAGACAAAAATCGGAAGCCTTTTGGCAAACCAGACGATTAAATTATTTTTAATAGAATACCTGATAAAATTTAACGCGATAATCTAGACCAAAAACAAATATCTCAATAGAAGTTGCTTTATGGCAGGATCACGAAAAGTTATGTAAGAAGTTCCTGACCGGAGCCCGGTGTTCAGGAGGCCATTGTCTGAAAACGCAAAAACAATTCTCATGCCAAAAGATGGGGGCTGATGAGTAGTGATATAAAAACTTTGACCAGATAAGAAAACCGGGGGCTAGGTATAGTCATTCCAGACAAGCCTGAAAATCTGAAAATGGATTTTTTTTTACTAGATATTCAGCGCGAACCGCGAAGTGCGAAGTGATTGCCCGTGAAAGAGTAGCTTATAATTATACGAAAAAACACCAGACTAAAACAGACAAACTTAAAAATCTGAAAATAGACAGTACTGACTGTCTGCTCTTTGCTTTGCTTTTGTTTACTCTGAATATCACGTCAAAAATGTCCCTTTTCAGATTTTCAGGCTTGTCTGGAATGACTAAAGCCCCCTGTTTTTGTGTCAGGTCGAAGTTTTTATATCACTGCTCATCAGCCCCCATCTTTTGGCATAAGAATTGTTTTTGCTGAAGATCACATTTTTTTTCCAGAAAATGGCCTCCTGAACACGGGGCTTCGGTCTGAAATTTCTTACATAGTTTTTCGTGATCCTCTCATGAAGCATTTTCTATTGTGACATTTCTTTTTGGTTAAAATCATAACCCTCGTTTTTTATGTATCCGGGAAACATAATCCTCCAATTTTTAATATTTATCTTTCTGGTTTTACAAGTGATATGTATATTGTTTTGAAATGAACGTCTTGTATTTTTATTTAATTCATACCTTTTCTTTCAGCTAAGGTCAAGAAATACTTCAATTTTAAAAGACAACCTGGACGTGATACTGTGAATTCTCAGTGCCAAAGTGCCCTTGCAATTATAGAATTAGATGGTAAATTATTATTTTGTTTCTCTTGGTTTTTTTTAATATTTGGCACTTGCCAATCAATATTTTGGGACATTTCTGCCAGTGTCGCGTTCAAGATTATAATTCAGTTTAATGAATTTATTCAGTTTTTAGAACTTTAATAAAATGTTTGAAAGCCTAAATTAAGGGGCTGATAATACCTAAATACGCTTCACTTGAGCAGGATTTGAACGATAAGTGATGAATATATGGCCGCGAAAAAAAATTATGTGATAATTAAGCATCTTTCCAAGAATATGGCCGACTTCTAAACACGATGAAACATATTTTGTATGCCATAAAAAAAATCCAAAGTTACCTCTGCTTTTTGCTTTTCAACCGTTTTTCTTAAGTACCCATTAATCTATGATGCCAAAACTTTTACACACTATTCAATACATTATGCATAATAATATACCTGTTTTACAATTGATATTATGGGTCCAGATTTTGAGAAAAATGCAATAAATAGCGAAAAACGTAAAATAGTGCGAATCCGCTCCGTTCTAGCACGCGTATTCTGCCCTTTGTTAGAAAGGGGGGTAATTCAGCTCTTATCAGCCTCTTTAAGCATCGTTATAAAACACGTCGAAAAAGAACTCAAACATTATCAGTCTGAATTTTCAAATAAAAGCTTGTAACACCCTGTTTATTATTTCTCCCTTCATCAAGGGAGAAATAAAACATCTTTTATGATGTAACACGCTTTTATTTGAATACCTGAGACTGTGATAATGTTTTAGTTTGTACCTACTGTAATAAAAGCTTGTTTTAGTTTTTTTTACACATATTTTATTTTTTACTTTTTATTAATAGTTTATGATGTCAATTACTAAAAACAACTATGTACTGACCGTAGAATCATACGAGCCCAAACCTAAGATATTTTTCTATATTCGTAAAGCTTGATTAAATAAGGTACAGTACCTGGGTGACCGAGCTTCGCTCTATAATATAAAAGCCGCCTCAACATTAAAATATCATCGGGTAAGCAAGCTATGGTACCCGCCAACAGATGGCGCTTTAGGTTTTTGTCTAAAACTCAAATACTTAAAAACACGGAGAAAACGAATTTTCCCAGACATGAGACCTAGCTAGATCGATTTTTCGCCCCCGAATACCCCCGTATGGTGAATTTCATCGAAAACGTAAGAGCTGTTTTCGAGAAACCAATTACAAATATATATATATATACATACATATATATATATATACACTCGAGCAATATTTGTATAGATATACAAATATTGCTCGTGTAGTAGTATAGGATACTTAATTGTTTACAAAAAACAGCGCCTCTTGTATGGTGTGGAAAAATTACAATATTAAGTCGTTGCTTTGTATTTAGAATTAAAATTAGGTTTTTTTTTTCTATTGTCAATGGGCTAACTCTTGACCTCAATCTAGTCTTGGAAACAGAAGGTGAGGTCAACGATGGAACGAGCTTTCTCAGAAGAAGCCCGTTCACTCGTGACTTGAATAAATTCGGTTTATATGAACTCGGGAACACAGACGCAGGCAGATAATTCCACTCTTTAGCAGTGCGTAATAAAAATCGACTGTTTGTTAGACAATTTATTTGCAAAAGTGAAAAAAGTCAAAAATATGAAAAATACATCAAAACATATTAGCGGCCAGCTCAGTACCGTCACCATCATCCTCGCCCCCTCGCAACTGCACAAGCTTTTTTGTGGGCCTCCTCAGGAGTCCACCCTTCGTGGCCACTTCTACAACTCTAATGATGCCATCCTTACCGGGAAACACCTGAGTTACACGACCGCGAGGCCAAGTACCCCGAGGCAGATTCCCGGCAATTACTATAAAGGAATCACCAACACCAATGCAACTGGATTCTCCAGCTTGAGTTGCCTGCCGAGCACGAAGAGTTGGCAAATTTTCTCGCACCCAACGCGTCCAAAAATGATCCGTTAGTCGGAGGCCACGCTTCCATTCAGTCCTTCGGGATAAGTCGCCATCATCTACCTGCACCACTGGCCAATAGGAAGATGATGATCCAAGTAAAAAAACCGGTCAAGTGCGAGTCGGACTCGCGCGCCGACGGTTCCGATATACCTATAGTATTTTTGGAAGCAATAAAGTCCATTTTCAGGACCGCAAAACTAAATTTGTTTGTAAAGGTTTTTTGCAGATTTCTGAAAAACTGTGCAACTTAGAAAGATCGTTTTATTTTTGCTGTAAAGTTTATATAAACTTCTGTCAACTGTAATTAATTCAGATTTTTCCTTACTCAAACTTCGGAGATAAGGGGGGGGGAATGGTATTTTTCTTGACATTTTTCATCATAACTTTAAAATTAAGAAATTTAAAAAAATATAAAAATATATTTTAAAATTTACAAGTAAAGCCCTTTCATATGATACCCCACTCGACCTAGTAGCGACAATTTGAAATTTGGCCCCCCCTATTTTGGCCCCCTTTATATTAATAATCATACTTTTTTCAAAATTTTTTCTTGTGCAATTAAGTTGGGCAACTATATTCTAAAACTATTCCAAATTTCAGGTTGATAGCATAAGTGGTTGCTGAGATATAGAGGTGTGACAGACAGACGGACAGACAGACAGACAGACAGAGCGGCACCATAAGGGTTCCTTTTTTTTACCATTTTGGTATCGGAACCCTAAAAATGAAATGGTGTTAGGGCCTCCATAGAATCTGGATCTGTAGGTACAAAGGTAAGTGGCCTTGCATTCACAATCGCTTCGGCTTCCAATAGCAGATTGGCCAGGGTTTCCTCCTTCGGAGCTCGTTCCTTTAAAGTTGAGCTGAGAGCTGTTTTCACGGTGCGAACTAACCGCTCCCAAGCGCCACCCATAAAAGGCGAAGCTGGTGGGATGAAACGCCATTTAATACGATTGATTGCTACAAAATCCGAAATAGGCTAATCATAAAACGTTTTTAAAATTGAATTAGCGCCAACAAATGAAGTCCCGTTATCCGAAAAGATCGTCTCAGGGCACCCTCTTCTTGAAATAAAACGCCTGATTGCCATAATTGCGGAGTCAGCAGACAGGGAAGCTACAATCTCCAAATATACCGCTCTTACTGTAAGACACGTGAAAAGAGCAATATACCGCTTCTCATGGCGCCGCCCTATAGTAGTCATAATAGGGCCAAAGTAGTCGAGTCCCGTGAGTGAGAATGGTCTTGTAATGGAATTGTAGCGTAAATATTAATGTGATAAGAATTAGCATAAGTATCACTAGCTCTAAACTTTTTCAATAAGCCAAGGAAACGCGAGAAAGCTAAGTTATAACTATTTGGGACTATCAATTGATCAGATTTCCACAAAAGCCCGGTTTCAAAGTGACCATCAGATAATCTAGGAGTCGTTTTTTTTTAGGATTTCCAATGCTCGGTTATCTTTAGGTTTAAGATACTCCTTCTTAGTTATCCCGATCGAATCTATTTTATAGTGTTCCTGTAGGAGAACAACTAAAGATTTAGTTACATTGTCAATTTGAGTAGTTGAAATATTGCTAACAAAATTTATCGGCATAGTTTTACTCGTCATACAACCATACAGGACCCAACCTAGAGCAGTGCGGATGGCTGCTGGCTGAGTGCGGGAACCACGACAAATAGACTGTGCAATCGTAAAATGCCAATTATCTGCTCCTATGATCAGCATTGGCTGTGCGTCTTCATACGATAACATTTCAGAAATTTCTGAAAGATATTCAAGGCCTGTAATTTCTTCTCTTCGTACCGTATGCTTCATGACATCTACGTCAGGAATAGCTCGAACCTCCTTAAGAAGGAATTTATCGTCACTAAAACGGCAAGTGAATAGTTTTAATTTTCTTGGAAGTATAATAAATAATGACTCTCGATGCACACAAGACATAATAGCCAGAATTGCAATAGCCAAACAAGCCTTCAACCGGAAGAAACATAAACTTAAATCTAAAAAGATATCACTGAAAATTAGTAAAAGGTTTATTAAATTATATATCTGGTCTATCGCACTCTATGGGGGAGAAACGTGGACAATGATACAAAGAGACAGAGAGAGGTTGGAGGCGTTTGAGTTGTGGTATTGGCGAAGGATTGAAGGTATAAGCTGGACAGAAATGGTGTCAAATGAAAGGGTACTTGAAAGGGTTAAAGAAAAGAGATCTATCGTACCAACTATAGAGAACCGGAGAGGAAATATGATTGGCCACCTGATGCGACACGATTCGTTTATTAAGAACATCATAGAAGGGAAAATTGAGGGAAAGAGAGGAAGGGGCTGACCGAGGAGAACATTTATGGAACAAATAAAAGAGAAAGTACAGGTCGAGTCATATCAGGAGGTGAAGGAACTGGCGGAAACAAGGAAACATTGGCAATTACTTCACCGACAAGAGCACAGCTCTTAAGTTTAAAGAAAGAAGAAAACGGCCTTTAATCGTTATGTCGATACAACTTAACTCATAATGTTTTGACATGCCACCAATGCAATCAACACGCATATCCAAGGTCGGACCAGACGCACCGACAATCTGGGCTATCTTTCGATCAATGAGCGTAGCTGTAGATCCATGGTCTAAGAGAGCGTAAGTATTATAGCTACCTGCTGGTCCAGAGATGGTGACAGCTATTACCTTCAATAGAGGGCGCATCCGCTCACAAGTATCAGGAGCGCAATGTGCGATTTTTACAGGATCTAACTTCAGCCCGGCTTTGTCATAATATTCCTCATTATCACTTACGTCAGGTGAGTTTAAATCGATCAGGTTGGCTACCTCCGCAGACTTATGCAGGAGGAAGTGATGCCTGTTAAATTTACAACCTTCCACAGTGCAAACCTCTTTACACAGTGAATAGCGATACCCGCCTCTTTTGAGACATTGCCGACAAGTTTTATTTTAGTTGGTATTTGGGTGAGCCATCCCAAAGGTGACAGCAATTCTCCATGCAGGATTGGAATATTTTTTCTCTTTTAAAAATAATGTAAGTCTGCAAAGATTATTTTTTTTTAAAATGGGCTTACTCTTGACGAGCGATGGTCGATGTAGGATCCGTTGCGAGATAAAATTATCTTATTTGAATGATTTTATGTCATGTGCCTGGATTAAATGAATAATATTTATTTTATTTATTTAGATAACCAACGGCTTATTAACTATAACAGAGTAACAAGAGTGGTAAATAAGACTTAAGCTAATAATAGGTTATCCTAGCGTACCTTTACATTTAAGTACAAACTGCCGCGTGTAAGTGAAAACGCTTAGGATAAAATTAAGTTGTGTTAGAGGCAAAGATCAAATTGTTTGATATGACAATAAATGACATATTATACTCGTACCCAAAGAATATTACATCCCTCTAATGTGTAACTAAAAGAACGTGTTTGCAGGAGTGTATTGTATGTGTACTGAATGTGTGTATGTGTATGTTGGTGACTTGGTGTGTGTTGTACTGTGTAATGCATGTTTAGGTATATGTTAAATGTGTGAAGATAGTATATTTAAGATAAATCACTGCTGTTAGTCTTTTATCTCTGTAAGTAGAATGTCATTGATTTCTTTTTTTAAAGTTTGTTTAGAGACGTTAAAAATATCGATGGTTGAGAACATTTTATTGTGTGTGTCGCATATACGATTCATTGTATTGTTATGAGCATAATTAGTTCGACTAGTATCAAGGGAGAAAAGTTTGGTGTGTCTGGTTCTGCGGGAAGAGACAGATAACTTTATTTGACTTAGTAGGTCCGGGGAATCAACACGTCCATGGAGTAAGTCATACAATAGACTTTGGTCGAGCAGGATGCGGCGGTGAGACAGTGGTAGTAGCTTATAATGATGGCATCTTTGAAAATGAGATCACAGAAACTGTTTTGATTTGAAGTCAAGATATCGAACGATTTTTTTCTGCAAAGACTCGATTTTGTTTTTATGAACTTGGTAGATTGGAGACCAGATGCAACTGCCAAATTCAAGGATAGTACGCACATATGAGAAGTAGAGAGGTTTAATACAGTTGATATTGTTAAAGTTTTTACTAGATCTTTTTATAAATCCCAATTGTTTATATGCTTTACTTGTTATATTATCTATGTGATTATTAAAATTTAATTTACTATCAAGTAATATACCAAGGTCTCTAACTACATTAGTTCTTTCTATAAGACAGTTGTTCATACTATAAGGAAAATCCAATATTTTAGGTTTGCGCGAAAAGCTAATAGCTTGACATTTTTTTACATTTTTTTCCTTCTCCTGGAAATCCGAGGGTAGATGTCGTAATCTCACGATGTTTACGTATAGCAGCGATAAAGTTGTCCTTCAAAACACGTTTTCGCAACTTGATTATAATGTTTCTTGGTTGACTTTTATAGGACTCATTGATTGCACTCTTGTGGCGTTATCTATGTCTTCTGACTGTATAGTGATTCCAGCGAGGCTAGCAAGACGAATCACAATGTTATTTAAATTTTCGTTTTTACTTTCGGTTATACCCTGCAGTTCGACATTCAGTTGACGAGCCCATTGCTGATGTTTGAAGTTCTCACGACGTAATTTCACTATGGTGTCTTGCATTTCAGCAATTTGGGAATCCATTTTCTCCACTTTAGAAACACGTTCTGTCAATCTGGCGACATCGTTTTTGGTGTCAAGAAAATCTAAGTCGGTGTGTTCTTGTGACGATTTTAAGTCATGAACCAAAGTAGTCAATTTACTCAGCTCATTTTTTATTCCATTATTTAAAGTATCGTTAATTGAGTTAATTTGCTCATTTTGCTCGTTACGAAGTGACGAAATTGATTCTTTTAACTCTTTAAGCGCATCGAGAATCGCGGTGTCCATTACGTTAAACTTACGTTTGCGAGGAGATTGGTTGCTGATGTCAGATGAGATGAAGAATTAAGGTTGGGAATCGACGTTGACTTGTTTTCCTGCGACAAGTTTGATTTAGACATAGACATAGCTGCCAGCACACCAACACGCATGCACTTCTCCACAGTTGAACAAGATGCTCACGCGCACACTCACAGTTTGTTTTGGTGTCCGCTATTGGTTAGAAAGGGATGAATTATGACAACGCTCTCTTATATTTTAGAGCACTTACGTTCGAAACTTAAATAACGAGAAACTATAGTTATTAAAAAATATATTATAAATATTGCGACACGTCCACTCACGTCAAGGCCCGGACGAGTATATTTTGTGTTGGAGTGCTATTTTTTGTTGGAGTCTATTGTCCCTCTCCCCCCCCCCCCCGCCAGCTAAATGGTTAATATTGTAAATGTGAAAACATCACAGTAGTAGTTTATATGATGAAATTAGAGGAAAGGAAGGGACGTCTACCTCTGATCCTAAAAACTAAAGACCAATTTCCCTCCTATGTTATACCTTCAAGCTTTTCGAGCGGCTAATACTCAACCGACTCACAGTTACCATTGACCCCACTCTCATCCCAGAACAGGCCGGATTGCGGCCAGGAAAATCTTGCACCAGTCAGGTGCTTAACCTTACCCAACACATTGTGGATGGATTTGAGCGGGGCATGGTCACAGGTGCCGTATTTGTCGACCTCTCAGCAGCGTATGACACAGTGAACGTAAAAAAATTGCTGTCTAAAGTATCGAGTGCCACAAACGATACCACTTTCGTGTCACTGTAAAGTGAGCTTCTCCAGTACCGCCGCTTTTGCGTCCACCTACATGGCAAGAAGAGAAGAAGGCGCTGCCAGAAAAACTGTCTACCCCATGGAAGCGTCTTGGCACCACTTTTATTTAACATCTACACAAATGATCAGGCCCACTACCCTAACAAACGGCGATACATCTATGCCGATGACCTTGCACTAACTGGAGAACCTTCATAAATATTATGAGCATAACGCTCTAAGGCCCAACCCAAGCAAAACCCAATTGTGCGCTTTCCACCTACGCAATTGGGAGGCAAACAGGGAGCTGAAAATTTACTGGAAAGGCGCTGCCATCCAGCACTGCAGTTGCCCTAGATACCTTGGAATGACACTGGACCGCTCTCTGACGTACAAGACCCACTGCAGAAACACAAAACAAAAAGTTAGTTCCCGTAACAACCTACTGCACCGTCTCTCCTCCACCTATTGGGGAGCAAACCCAACGGTTATGCGCACTACGGGGCTAGTTCTGTGTTTCTCAGCAGGAGAGTACGCGTGTCAAGTGTGGGCTAGGTCAGCTCACACCAGAGAGGTGGGTGCGGAGCTAAACGACACCTGCCGCATCGTGACTGGCTGTCTCAAGCCAACTCCTGTCGGTATGCTGTTCCCTCTTGCTGAAAAAGCTCCTACCAGAGTCCGTAGAGAAGAGACCTGTTCGCTAGAAAAACAAAAACAGGAAAGCGACCCGAGACATCCAAAAGCTTCCTGCGATCCACACAGCCTACCGACCAAAACCCTTCCGACGTGAGGTGCAGACTTTGGGCAAGCGAGTACCCACATTCACTGTACCAACGAAAACCTGCCTCCTGGCTATAAGGAACCTTGGCCAACCTGGAGAAGTCTAAATAGGCTGCGGACCCAAGTTGGCTGAAGCAAGGATAACCTATGCCGGTGGGGGTTCCTAAGTAGCGCAGACGCCAGCTGTGAATTTAGTGAACCCCTGCAAACAATGGCACACCTCACTAATGGTCCCACGTGCCCGACCACCTGCTCGCTTGAGGACTTACTTGACGGTAGCCACTTTCTGGGCAAGTAAGATTTAGCCCGTGTTCTTGCCGACACGAAAGAAGAAGAAAATTAAAAGGATAATTATCACAGCTAAAAAGGCTTCATAGGTTAATGAGCTACCTGGAGCTGAGCTAGCCAAAAAACTGGAAATAATAAAATGGCAACAGCAATCTCAGTGACTTCCATATGGGCCAGGGAAAATCATGTCCTGTTGGAAGATTTCCGGCAATGGGGATATATGGGCTTTCAGGGGGGTACATTTTTGACCACAGTTCTACCAACTTTTTACCAACCCGCAAAAACGGACTATTATATAAATTTTTCGACGTCTTGTACATGGGATACATTGATTAAAAAATTTAATGTCTGCTAATAAAGAGTTCGACAAAGATTCTTTAGACAGGTACCAATATTAGATTTGTTTTAAACTTTCGCACTTCTCATACATACTTATTTTATCCTGGGTCTACCCGTGACCACGGCTGATGCAACTCAGTCGAAACGTCGGGAATAGTAAGGTAATTTTATTTTACCTAATTACAAATAACGTGCTAAGACCCGGAACAAAATAAACACCAATAATAGATATAGAGACCATATTGAAAAGAGCGCGTGGGTTTTTACTGCTTCTATTTTTCCACCATGGCGCCACTTTGATGAGTTTGAGTTTGACATAAGCATGGACATACGTTACAGTTGTGAGCGTTGGTTGTGAGCTAAGAAAATATGCTGTTGAGATTTTGAACATTTATTGTATTTTAATCTTACCTTTACAGACCTATTCCAAAATGGGCCATTTGAACAATTGGGCGTGTATCTCAAAAACTTCCTCCAACTTATAAGTAAGTACCTAATAAATAACCAATTTGTTTGTTTTCACTTTAATTTTGGCATTTGGTTTAAAATTACAGACTTATTAAATGCTACAGGTCTCTAGGCTACCCAAAACATTAAAAAATGGTACTCTATGGGGTAATTTGCGCTAAAATAAGCGTTCAAAAGTTGAGAGGGAAAAAATCTCGAATCTGGCTCCAAACAATTAATTTGCCTATTTTTGACTTTCCTATTGCCAATTCTTAAAGTGATAGAGCTTCTGTACAAAGTCCGTCTGAAAAAGTTTCGCCCCTTGCCGTGTTTTGGTAGAAGTTTTAAGAAAGCTGGTGAAATTTCTGGCATATGAGCCATTCTATCTTATTTCTAAGGATGGGCCTTATAAATTAAGATGTTTTTGACGTAGGAATGGTACTGAAAATGGTATTTTTCGCAGAAATTGGCGATCAAAAGTTATGAGGGAAACCTGAATCTTAATTCACTTACTTATTTTAAAACTAAATTAAGATTCAGGTTTTTCCCTAGTAGCTTTTGGACGCCAATTTCAGCGTAAACTTCCATTCCAAGTATCAAAATAACCTATGAAGTAGTCATTCCTACTTTAAAAATATCATAATTTTTAAGGACAACCCTATGAAATAAGATAGAATTGCTCATTTGCCAGAAATTTCACCAGCTCTCTTTAAAACTTCTACAGAAACACAGTAGCATAAATTACGACATAAATAGGCAAGGGGCGGTACTTTTCCAGGCGGACTTTGTACAGAAGCCCCACCACCTTTAGAATTTGCAAAAGGAATCACAAAAATTACTTACTTGGAGCCTAGATTAAGATTCAGGATTTTTGCCTCCCAAGTTTTGGTCGTTTTGGACGCCTATTTCAGTGAAAAATGCCCCATTAAGTATTAATGTTTTTAAAGCGTTTTAGGTAACCTATAGACTTGAATTTTTTTCAAAATCAGCCACAATCTATGGAACATCCTTTTTGTATTTTTAAATTTAAATCGGCCCTATAATATTTTTAAATTTTATTTACCATAATGTTTGAGTAATAAACAGGAATTTTAGGAGGTTCATTATTTTATGTGTGAAAGTAACGTTCAAGACATATATGACACAAAAAGAAAATTTAAAAATATTCAGTACAAAAAAATAAATAAATAATTTATAACTCGAAAACTACAAATAATCGCGAAACATATATGGGGGTGATTTGGCAAGGACGACGTCTATCAATGGGCGACCCTGTATAATATTCACTGGCAGTTGCACAAATAATCTTTAAAGTTATAGCGCCTTTAAATCTATCGCTGTCTCTTTCTGTTTTGTTCACAAAGAAAGGGACAGCAATAGATTAGAAGGAGCTTTAACTATGAAGATGCTTTGTGCAACTGGCTGTAAGTGTATTATTTATAATGTTGATTGAAAACTTTCTCAATTTTATTTCAAAATCTTGTATATTTTTTTAATTTGGATTTTTTTGTTACGTTATATTATTTTTACTTGTTATTTAATTTATTTCAATTCATGCCCACATTTCTGAGATTAATTAGCCTTGTATCTTTTGCAGACTCTGAAACTTACACGAAAGATATCGTATCAAAAAATCTAGGATGTGGTAAGTACCAAGTTCGTAAATAAATGTATGACAATTATACCCGAATCAAGTTATTAAAGTTGCGAGGGAATAGGCATTTCTTGGGTGGGCTGGTTATCCCACCAAAAACATTTCATGTATAATCCATTTTTTTAGTTTATTCCAACGCTTACCAATCTATTTTGCGGCCATGAAACTAATAATAAATAATAATGAAAAAAAAATTGAGTTTATTATCTCCCAAAACTTAATTTACAACTTTTGTAGGCGCAATATTATTATAACACTAATAAAACCTCTATTTGGGAGACAGGAGCCTAAACCATAGAATATATAATACCTAAACTAGGTTTTACCTGTGTCATAGGTCTCCTGAGCCCTATTCAACAAAGCTGACAATTCGACAAATTTGTCAAAAAGTGACATAATTGTCGAATTGTCGCGACAAGTGCCGTTCAACAAAATTACAAATTTGTAGAATTGTGACAGGTATTTACCTGTCGAATTTCTGAAATTGTATCTCCGTTCAACGAAGCTCGACAGGCGATCGAAACCATTGTCAGCCTGACATTGACAAATATGTAGTGACGTCACGACAGGTGACAGTTAATTGTCGCCACTTGACAATATTTTTAATAAAGAGGGTAGGTTCGCTTTTTTTAAATATATTTTCAATAAGAAGGGGTATCATGTGGGTACGCTTTTAGGGTTTCGTAGCCAAATGGCAAAAAACGGAACCCTTATGGATCCGTCATGTCTGTCCGTCCGTATGTCACAGCCACTTTTTTACGAAACTATAAGAACTATTCTGTTGAAACTGGGTAAGTACATGTATTCTGTAAACCGCATTAAGATTTTCACACAAAAATAGAAAAAAAAAACAATAAATTTTGGGGGTTCCCCATACTTAGAACTGAAACTCAAAAATTGCTTTGTCATCAAACCCATACGTGTGGGGGGTATCTTTGGATAGGTCTTCAAAAATGATATTCAGGTTTCTCATATATTTTTTTCTAAACTGAATAGTTTGCGCAAGAGACACTTCCAAAGTGGTAAAATGTGTGTCCCTCCCTGTAACTTCTAAATTAAGAGAATGATAAAACAAAAAAAAAAAATTATTATCATGCAAACTTCCACCGAAAATTAGTTTTAACGAGATCTAGTACTTAGTTTTTAGGGTTCCGATACCAAAATGGTAAAAAAAAGGAACCCTTATGGTGCCGCTCTGTCTGTCTGTCTGTCTGTCTGTCCGTCTGTCTGTCACACCTCTATATCTCAGCAACCACTTACGCTATCGAGCTGAAATTTGGAATAGTTTTAGAATATAGTTGCCCAACTTAATTGCACATGAAAATTTTTTGAAAAAGTATGATTATTAATGTAAAGGGGGCCAAAATAGGGGGGGCCAAATTTCAAATTGTCGCTACTAGGTCGAGTGGGGTATCATATGAAAGGGCTTTACTTGTACATTTTAAAATATATTTTTGTATTTTTTTAAGTTTCTTAGTTGTCAAGTTATGATGAAAAATGTCAAAAAAAATACCATTCCCCCCCCCCTTATCTCCGAAGTTTGAGTAAGGGAAAATCTGAATTAATTACAGTTGACAGAGGTTTATGTAAACTATACAGCAAAAATAAAACGATCTTTCTAAGTTGCACAGTTTTTCAGAAATCTGCAAAAAACCTTTACAAACAAATTTAGTTTTGCGGTCCTGAAAATGGACTTTATTGCTTCCAAAAATACTATAGGTATATCGGAACCCTCGGCGTGCGAGTCCGACTCGCACTTGACCGGTTTTTTTTAATACGTCATAAATCGTAAACCGCAATTTACCTTTCATTCAATCAACTCAAATATAAAAATAAAAAAAATTTAGCAATAAAAATACCGTAACTTTTACTTATATACCTACAGGTTTGTACGGAACCCTCGCCTCAGTGCGCGATTCTGACTCGCACTTGGCCGATTTTATTATATTAAATATTTATTGTAAGTGTTTAATTCCAATCCGATCAATTTTATTATCAATGGATATAAATAATAAGATAACTATTCTTGTTTTAATTTTTGGAACTTTCTTTTGATTTGTCTATCACTTAACTTTGTCTTTGCACCCTACTGACATAAAGCGCTACCGCATGTCGCATATTTGTGACAATTCTACAAGTTTATCAAATTGTCGCGAAAATTCTTTGTTTACCAAAACAAATTTTTATTTCACCTAAATAATTTCATAATTACATTAATTGTTACTTACATTAAATCATACCAAGTCAGATGATAAGGTGATTGTCAGTAGGTTAAAAGACAAACATAAAATAATGTAGTTATGTCATATAAAAACTAAATACTGGATTAAATATCACAATGTCAAATGAATATGGTATATCATTCTTTTCTTTCTAGAATGTTCTAAACAAATTACAAATGATACAACATTCACGGTTGGGTGGGACTCGAACCGGCGACTATCGGCTTGTTAGTCCAACGCTCTATCCCCTGGACCACGCGGCTGTTAGCTGACTTGTCGAAATTTTGATACAGTTCCTTCTTACGACAGCTGACAGCACGACGTGACGTTCATGACAATACGTAAACATGCATCACCCGATACCATACACGACATTACAATACCACACAAAAAACCAACAACACCCGAAAGGACATAAATTACATTCTATTCTATCCTATTACATTTAACTCTATTCATTGATGTGGTGACAACCCTAACCCTAGGCAAAGTTGTATCAAAAATGTCCAAACAACCTTTGAAAAATTGTTTGATATCATTTTAGTGGTAACTGATAGTTAGTTACGAGAAATTAACATTAAAACCAATAGAAAGAGCATATTTACTTACCCTGTAACACCTATTTAATCCACAATTCTTCGTCTATTTCTACGTAAAATGAAAAGTATTGAACAAAATCACTAATCAAACGCGCGCCTTCACACCTTTAACAGATGAAAGGAAAAAATGTGATAGTGCTACCACTTTGAATAATTGAAAAATATGTAGCCAATGTAATGATACCCAATCTCCCTTTTTTATTAGAAATTGATATTAGACGTCGGTTCTGAAGTAATGTCGTTTTTAACGAATTAGGCAAACTTGAAGCATGTTGGCAAAGTTGTAGCATTCTACGGTAACATAAATGGTTAGGTCAGTACATGATGGTGGTGGTAACAGTATTAAATTCACATAAAATATAAAATTCTATATCTAAAGATTCTTCGATAAGGTAGTGATAAAACGATTCGTCATCTTTACATTCCTCAAATTTGTCGAATTTAGGTCTTTCGCGGGAAGTTAAATCCTTACCTATGAAATTGCCGTTTTGTATGGCGAATTTTAGGTAAACTCAATTTTCAGTACTAACATTTTTGCATATTTCTTAGGAATTATAAATCCAATCTTTTTTATTTTTTTAAGCATTATTGGGAAGACATTAAGCTAACAGGAACTTAAATTTGATTTTCGAAAAATATTATCTGTAAAAAAATATACCAAATCTAATGATGAAATCGGACGACAATTAAGACGAACAATTTTCGAACCTTAAATTTTATATATCAAACTAAAAATAAAAACTTTATTTTATGCGTAAATTAATAACCTTGAAGTCAACTTTCAAATATAAGAGAAATGAAAAAAAATGCATTAGTATTATAGGAATTATAATCTCATTAATCTGTAAGAAAATTTCGGCAATTTCATAGGTAAAGACCTATTATTAACGAAAAATATTGTTACACCGGCGCGGCGGACTGTCACTGACTTTGCATTCACGTCTTTAGGGCTTGTCCACATCACCACGTCACGACGTCGTTAACGTGAAACGGTGCGGTGTGTAAATTTGCACGTCATGTCAACTGCGGGCACGTTGACGTGACGTGCAAATTTACGTTACCGTTTCGTAAAAATGTACGTCACGATGCCGCAACGTTACTCGTTGCGTGCCTTATATTCCCGTACATAAGGAAAGAAAATAAAAGAAAGAAATTGAAAGATATGGTGCCATCCAGTGTTTCTTGTGTGGTCTATATGTAGAAAGAGACTGAGGTTTAAGAGTGAAAATGTACAAGGACATGTAAAACGTTTATTTGCACGTTAAATAATCGTGCAGCTGTGCTAACGTGGACAAGCCCCAACTACAAATCCTACAGTCTTTCTTGATCATAAGTATGACTTGGCTCTTTAGCTTATTTCTACACATGGGTGTCGTAAATGGCAACTCAGGGATCTTGAACAAACAGCAGCATCCTTCTGCGCATCTTACAGCATTCTACGATGATGATGAGTTTATTTATTTTTTATATATTTTTTCTCTTTTATGAAATTAACTTTTTGACAAAAAAGCTTTTCTTTTGTTGTAGCTTTTCAAATCAACGGTGCTATAGCCACCCTGGCTGGCTTCCCCTGTAAGTATCTGCTAGTATATTACAAAAACCAGCCAAGTGCGAGTCGGACTCGCACACCGAAGGTTCCGTACCACTAAGGTACAAATTTAGTTATGGTTATAGTCACGCAGACGTGTATTAAAAAATTCAAGTCTGACTCGCACTTGAACAGCTTTTATATTTTTTTTGTTATTCTATAGTTTACGCTCTATAAACGCACAGATTATCACGCTTGTAAGTGTTGCTGTTTTTAAGATAGACCTAAAACAAAAATCGAGCAAAACTCGCCTAAAATAACAGGTCTTTAGTAGCCCCCTTAATTAATAACTTTTTTATTTATTGTATTTGTTGTTATAGCGGCAACAAAAATACATAATCTGTGAAAATTTCAACTGTCTTTCTATTATGGTATATGAGATACTTACACCGCCAGTTGCACAAAACGTCTTTAAAGTTAAAGCTTCTTTAAGTGTTTTGCTGACTCTTTTAGTTTTGTTGACAAAGAAAGTAACAGCAATAGATTTAATTTCAATTTATTGCTTCCATCGTCGTAAGTACAAAAATCCTCAACTAATTTATAGTATCACATTATGGACCCTGTTTATAAGGCATTGCAACTTAAAGAGAGGCACACAAGATATAATATAGGATGACTTTTAATTAGTTCTTGATAGAGAAATGTATGAATGTACTCATGATACTGAACAACTTTCCCCAAGGAACATAGGTCGAAATACGAAAATCTAGTTTTGACCTCCCATAGAAACTGTATCAGCTGATAGCGCATTTTGTATGGGAGGTCAAATTTGGTTTTTCGTATTTCGACCTATGTTCCTTGGGAAAAGTTGGTCAGTATCATGAGTACATGCATATCTTTGGCTATCAAGAACTAATTAAAAGTCACCCTATATAACAGCAATAAATTATAACAATAATATTTTTTTATGGAATTTTAATACAAAATAAAATTTATTCATAATCCTATTGTTTCTGAGACAGATACTCATTTACTGTGTAAAAAGATTTTTCAATCAGGAAAACTTTTAATTCTTTACAGAATGACTTGTTATCTTCTTTTTATTTTAGATGTTTTGGTTGTTGATTATTTTTATTGACATAACATGTGAGCCAGATTTGTGTATATGAAATTTGGAGTCTGGAAACATAAGTCTGTTTGTGTGACGTAGAGGGTACTTTGATAGAATTTAATTGCAGTTTTTGCAAGGCAAAGTAAGAATTTGGAGTTTTTGAAAGTATAGACTACAGCAGTATCAGTTTGTTTTATATTGGCTATTACCCGAATAAGTTTTTTCTGCAAAACAAAAAGCGTATTAAAGTCTGTACTATTACCCAAAAGTATTATTGCGTAACTGAACCATTACCATAAGTGCAGTATTTAGGTCTGTGGTTATTTTAATTTAAGGGAGCTTTAATTTTATAGACGATTTGTGCAACTGCCTGTTAGCCCGCTTTCAGACAGACAGATAAATATAGGAGGCATATTAATACGAAATGATTTTTATTAACACTTCCTGTGTTTGGATAAATAATTCTACAATGTAGAAAATAGCAACATTTCACAACCACAATTATTATTTTACATTTTACATTTCAACGTTGCGTTTGCGCTGACACCTAGTAAGCATTTGCTGTACTACCGTAACTAGTCCATCATTGCAGGTAGATTTCAAGTCGAGATTTGGTGAACGGATAAAGGGTAATCCTCCAAAAAACATGTTCTTTTTTGTGTATTTTTTTAAGCTCTATTGTAATAACGAGAACATTTACGAGCCTGAAAATTGGTATGTTTATTGTGCATACTAAGCTAATAGAATGACAACAAATAATGAAAAAGCGCCAAAATAATCAACACGCTAGTTTTTTTTTACAAAAAAAAAATTCTTATTTGCAATCATCCTGCAATAAGTATTTCCGTCGTACTAAGAGCCCGAACCCGAGCCGAAACCGCCCGAACTAGCCCGATCCCGCGCACTCGGATGCGCGCGATTGGTTACGCGGCGGCGGCGCTTGACTTCTGTGATGATACGGAGAGTTCATTTTACGATATTTAGCGGTATTGTTTATGGGATTTTTCTCGAAAACTAGCGTATAGAAATTTAAAAAAATACATACATAGTATTCATTTAGGTGCTTGAGATAACCCTAACAATATTTGGGTCTAATCAAAAACACCTTGTATTTGAAGATTAGGTAGGTACTTAGGTACTTGACAGCCTAGCCAATTAAGATTATTAACCCTTAAGATGATCCGTTTTCCATATAAAAATTCAAATGACTTGCATTCTTACGAGGGACATAAAATTCTGTTGAAAAACGAACAAATACTGCTATTTTTAGTAAAATTTTTCGCTGATTAATACAAAACTACAGCTAATGTACTGAAAGTACTAGTTTTTGTTATCAATTGGTTCAATGTTAAGATTGTAGGCGTGCGGTCAAAACTGTACGGTTGTGCTTTGTGTGCATGTGTGAGTGATCGTACTCATGTAAATCACGGGCTGACGAAGGTAATTGACTTTACTGGACATAATGAAGATATTTTTTTATCGAAATTGTTTTTAGGCGTTGAAGTTGCACCATGATTACGCTGATCAACTTTTTGCACAGGCTTATTATTTTTGAGGCAACTAACAAATGAAACGGCAACTAACAGTTTGCATCTAATAAATTAATCTGGCAGCAATTAAATATTTTAGCAACAATTATAAAATGCAAGGATTTAAAAAACTAAATAATGGCTGATTCTTTAAGGTAGCAAATATATTAAACGGGGCACTGAAATCATAAGCGAGGTACTATAAATAATGACTTGGCGACTAATTTTAACAGTGGGATAACAAATATTGTATTATTGGCAACAATAGGCTCCCATATAGAAATACACTTTCGGGCTACGATTTCTAGGCAGCTGTAAAAATTAAAACAGGTACTATTATTAAGTATTTGGATATCAGTATTTTTGTTTGTAGAATCATAATGTTATGAAAACGGCGACAAGGTTAGTCATTGCATAGAAACAGAGTGCAGGTCGAATATATCTAAAGATTTAATATTTTTTTGTGCTGTGAGGGTCTCCTATTTATGTTTGCAAGGGGTATCAAGGGAACTTGGCCTTGGAACATGGCCTTGGGAACATGACCTTGGAGCTTTTATTATAAATTCGCTTTACTTTGTAATCAATTAATCATACTTCCGCGTGCTTCCTAACCTTTTTACAATGACTACTGCTTTTCTCTAAATGACCACTACTATCACGAAGCGGGAGGACGGGGGGGCGCAACTCCCCAGAACGGGGGGTTCGGGGGGCCGCCATCAAAAAACAAACTCCAGACAGGACGACACATACACGGTTGGTTATGTTAGGTTCCCTTGTGATCCCTCGCAGACAGATATAGGGGGACCCGCACAGTGGGTCTCCGTCGAACTAACCTACAGCCAAGAGGGTTTTGATGGAGCTTTAATTATTAAGAATGAACTTAGAAGAACACTCAGCTCAGCATAAATAAATAAATATTGCGGGTTGAATAAATAAAGACAATTATTGTACCTTTATATCTTTTACTCTGTCGCCATTGTAGTAAAATTTTAAGCCATGTAATAAAAATTCTAAGCCAAACAATTTTTTATGCATGTCACTATTTGCTTTATTTAGAGATCTTAAAATGTCGCACAAAGTATGTTTTTTATGACCATGTTCATATTTTCTTCACACCCTAGTTAACTTAATATACAACCTCATTTTATTATTTAAGAAAGCCTATTTTCTAGTTTTATCCGCCGTTAAGTGTTCCCTTAACAATAAATTCAGTTGCCAAAACAAAAAATCGATGCCAGTTTAAATTAAAACAAAGCTTACAACTGATTATAAAGCTGCCATTTTCTGCTTAAAATTATACTTCACTGTAGCTGCCAACCTATTATTTTTGCTACCTGCCTTAATATTTTTTGAAACCCTAATTCATATTAATTTGTCGCTGCGTTAAATACATGCCTTTTGCATATATATATATAGTTGGCACTTATTGCATTAAAAAAAAACCTTATATTTAAAGCAGTGGCTCCATCTAGTTGCGTTCGGGTCTAAGCTGGCCGTCACAGATCACCTTAAGCTCGGAAACCAGGCACATGTGCCCATATGTAAACCAGCTGCCGTAAACAGTGCTTACCTCTTTCTTTCGACACGAAACACGAACACACTTGTGTGAAAAAAACAAAATGAATATATTTTGAATTCTGTCATGATCTTGTCATGTGTCAGTTCACATAGGCCGTTTGAGCTTGACTCATTGACGTAAGAAAAACGCTGCGCCCCCTGGCGTAGTTTCCAAAATCTTTGGCTTGACTGGTTTATTTTATCTAGAGTGTTGGAGAATCAAAAATTTTTTTGCCACTTGATGATTCCTAGAACTTTAGTGTTGACACATCAATGCTTGGTTTCAAATGCATTACCATTACTTGACTTTAGTTGGACTTTTATTCTGCTTGTCATCGTGCCTTCGATAACACGTGCAGCGGAGTTTTGACACTTTTTTATATAGAAATTCACTGTTTTGTCCAGGTTTTTTGCTGTGTGGTGTTTGTGCTGGTGGTGGATTACGTGTTTGGTAAATATTTTGTGTATTAACCCTTACTAATCCGCCCTCTAAATGGGGGATAATGACCCACCCCCTCCGGGGGGTGGCAAACCTCCTGATATCGAGATGATTTCCTCTCCTGAACATACTCCGAAAGTGCCTAAGCGCAAACCGGACTCTAACGAAAATACTGTACCGGAAAAGTCTGCTTCTAGTCCTGCAGCGTCTGTTCAGCATGTTTACACTGTACCGGAATTTGAGAAAGACAAACTGAACTACGCGGCAGATGATCAGGGTCCTTTTACTGTCGTAGTGACTAAGCTGGAGTCTGCTTCGGACAGAACTATTAAGTTACTGAAATTTGCTCAGTTTCTTTTTCAAAAACGCATTGAAGGTGTTCTTGATGGTGGGGTGAAGTCGATGGGGAGATTCCGGGTTTCCGTCGAATTCACCACATCTGATCATGCCAACACGTTTGCCCAGTGGTCGATTCTCGGAGAAAATGGTTATTGCGCTACTATTCCCCAATACCAAGTCTCCCGCATGGGAGTAGTTCGCGACGTACCGATTGACTGGACTCTAGAAGAACTCGTCCAAGGCATTAAAGTCCCGTCTAACTGTGGCGCGGTTATCAAAGCCAGACGCCTCAACACTAAATCTATTGTAGAAGGCACCCCTGTGTGGAAACCCTCTTCATCAGTTGTTCTGACCTTTAAAGGACAAAACCTGCCAGACAGGATTTATTGCTACCATTCATCCCTCACCGTCCAGATCTATAAAATGCCCACAATTCAATGCAGAAAGTGCTGTCGCTTTGGGCACATCCGCGCACATTGCCGCTCAAAGCCACGGTGTTTCCAATGTGGCCTCGACCATGATGCAGTAGACTGCTCCACCCACCCTGCTCTTTACGCTTGTATTCTTTGTGATGGCAACCATAAGGCTAATGACCCAAAGTGCCCTGAACACCAAAGACAGAAGAATATTAAAGTTATTATGGCAGAAGAAAACTTAAGTTATTCCCAAGCCTCAGTTCGCCTACCTTCTGCCAAGAAATCTTTTGCTGATATCCTCTCCCAACCTGTAGTCTCTACCCCACAACAATCCCAAGACTTATTTTCAGAGCCCCCATCTTCCCCCCTCCCCTCCCGTGCTTCCTACCGAAAAACAATATTCCGAGAGCGGACAAAACCCCAAGCACCGGGTAAATCTTATGACGTTAAAGCACACAACGACATAATTTGCACTCCCAAACCCTCCATGGCTAATGGGTGTGCACTTAATAGAGAACAAAGCCCCACTCCCACCGCTTCCCCAAATGACAACCTGGTGGAACCACTTATTTGCACACTCATTAACATGATTTCCAAATTTGGAGACGCGCTACCGAACAACGTCACGGATCTACTCGTTGAATTTGATGAGACCTTGATCTCCAAAAATGGCTCCCGCAAGGCATCTCCTACAATGGAATGCTAAGGGCTTAAAAAACAAGAAGCCTGATTTTATCTATCTTCTTAACAGATTTAAACCCATTGTCTGTGCCGTCTCGGAGACATGGTTCAGGCCGGGCTCTGTTTTCAGAGTTCCAGGTTTTTCCTGCCTTCGGGACGACAGAGACGATGGTTATGCAGGTTGCGCCCTTCTTATAGATAGAACTATCACATTTTCCCAAATCCCCCTACCTCCTCATAGTCCCGATTTACATGTAGTCGCTTTGAAAGCTATTAACATTACCTTTGTATCAGTATATATTCCCCACCCTTCTATCAATCTAATTTCTGAACTTTCGACAATCCTCTCCCCTCTCCCTGGTCCCTACGTCATTCTCGGAGACTTTAATTGTCATCATACTCTTTGGGGCTCCCATAAATGTGATTCATTTTCCTCTTCCCTTCTCGACCTTTTAGATGAACTTGACTTATGCTCCTTGAATGATGGTTCCCCTACTCGAAGAGTAGTGCCTACCCAAAACAAAAGTGCTGTAGATTTGTCATTTGTCTCTCCATCACTTGTCATGTCCTTTACATGGCAAGTGCTTCCCAACAGTTATGGAAGTGACCATTTCCCAATTATCCTTTCATACCAAAATTTTTCACCTCCCTCTCCCCCCCTTCCCCCTATCCTAAAATACAGATTATCGAAAGCAGACTGGAATAAGTTTTTCTCCCATATCAATGACAATTTGCCCTCATTACCTCCTTTATCTCCTTCGAATTTAGCCCCGTGCTATGATTCATTTATTTCCCTGCTGAATTCGGCTGCAGAATCATCTATTCCTGTCAAAAATTCGGCTATGAACAAAATTCCTTCTCCTCCTTGGTGGGATTCAGATTGCACAACTTGGGCCCGTGAACGTAACAATTCAGAGGATATATTCGCCGATTCCCCCTCTATGGAAACCTTTCTTATGTTCCAAAAAACGAATGCTCAAACCAAACGCCGGTTGGCAAAGAAAAAACGAAAAGGGTGGCTTGGTTTCTGTGAATCTCTGTCCCCTCGAACTCCTTCTGGAGTAGTGTGGAGAAGAGCTAATGCTTTTCGAAGAGCTCTCTCGAACAACAACATTACATCTAATGACCCTTCCCCTTGGCTCTCCACCTTCCTTGATAACCTAGCCCCACCTTTTGTTCCTTCTCAGGATTCCTTCCCTTCTTTTGAGGTTCCCTTATCTTCAGACAGATTTAATGATCCGTTCTCTTTGTCTGAACTATATTGCGCCATTGATCACCTTAGGGACTCTTCCCCTGGTATTGATGGCATCCCATACTCCTTTATTAAAAAATCTCCTGAATCAGCTAAATTATATTTTCTAAATTTAATAAACCTCATATTTGATTCAGGCTTTATTCCGGAGTCTTGGAAGACTCAAATCGTAATCCCAATCCTTAAACCAGGCAAAAACCCTAATGAGTCCTCCTCCTACAGACCAATTGCACTAACCTCATGTTTAGCAAAGATCTTGGAACATCTAATCAAGAATCGACTTGAGTGGATTCTGGAAAATAGAAACCTAATGTCTAAATTCCAGTTCGGATTTAGGAAGGGAATGGGAACTCTTGACAGTCTAAGCATATTCTCCACCGATGTTAGACGCGCTTTCAGCAGGGGAGAGCATGTCATTGGCGTATTCTTGGACGTTTCATCAGCCTATGATAATGTTCAGCTCCCTTTACTCAGACAGAAAATGTACCAGCTGAGTATTCCTGGGAAGCTGATTAGAATAATTTGCAACTTATTTATGGGTCGCTCTATTTCCATTCGTTCTCAGGGAACTTTATTACCCCCACGCCTGGTTTGGAAGGGCCTCCCTCAGGGCTCAGTCCTTAGCCCGCTTCTATATAACCTTTATACGTACGATTTAGACCGATCTGTTTTATGCTTTTGTGACGTTCTCCAGTATGCTGATGACATCGCTCTTTACTGTTGTTCTCCTTCTCTCTCCTCAGCTGCTTCTCAACTAAATTCAGCCTTGTACTATTTAAATGAGTGGCTCATAAATCATGGCCTTTCCCTTTCAACCTCTAAAAGTAAAGCGGTTGTTTTTTCACGTAAACGCTCTATCCCTCCTGTTGATCTTCTTGTTAACAATCAGCCCATAGTGGTTCAAGAACAGGCAAAATTTCTAGGAGTAATTCTCGACTCCAAACTTTCTGGAAAACAACATTTAAAACATATAGCTAATAAATGCGAAGCAAATATCAATGTCATAAGGTCTCTTTCAGGTGTATGGTGGGGATCTCACCCCTACAGCCAAAAGCTCTTATACAACGCTCTAATACGTAGTCATTTTGATTATGCAAGTTTTATATTAGAGCCGTGTAATAAAACTGCACTCTCTGTCTTGAATAAAATTCAGGCGAAATGTCTGCGTATCATAACAGGAGCAATGAAGTCATCCCCCACAAATGCTCTGCAGGTGGAATGCCTGGAACCACCTCTTCACTTGAGAAGGCAATACCTCTCTGACCGTTTTCTTTTTAATCTTGTTCAAAATTCTAATCACCCCCTTATTGATAAGCTAAATTCACTTGCAGAATTAACCAGATCTTCTTCTTACTGGAACAATAAAACTCCTCCCCCATTAATTAATTCCCTCTCCAGAATAAATCTTGATACTGTTTTCCAAATTGATAAGAACCCTATATTTAAATTCAGTTTTGATTCCCTTCTATTTACTCCAAAAACATTAACGTTGGGTATTGACAAAGATTCCCCTGTAGCGAACAATGAATTCAACAGAATTGTTGGGGAAAATTGGCCGGATTGGACTCAGCTATTCACGGATGCATCAAGATTGACTGACGATGGAAATGTCGGAGCCGCTGTATGGATCCCTAAACATAACACCATTCTTAACTTTAAATGCCCTCCACAGTCGTCAGTCTTTACTGGTGAATCCATTGCAATTTTAGAAGCTATCTTGCTTATTGAATCCTCCCCACACATATTTAAAAAAAGCATCATATTTACAGACTCCCTCAGTTGCCTCCAAGACATCTCAAAACGCCCTTTCCACAGCAAATATAACTTTATAATTACCCTTAAAAATAAAAGAGGCCTTGTATAGATGCAGTAACCTAGATATTGACATATTTTTGGCATGGATTCCTAGCCATTGCGGGATTGTCGGCAATGAAATGGCTGATCCATGTGCTAAGGATGCTACTCGGGTGGGTTGTAACTCTCACAGTTTGATCTTCTCTAGAGATCTACGATGTCTTGCTAAACCTCATCTAACAAAATCCTGGGACTCTTTGTGGCAGGACTCTAGGAGATCTAAAGGCAAGCATTACGGTAGTATTCAGCCATTTATCCCTAATCGGCCTTGGTTCTTTAAGTTTCGAAACCTGGGCAAACTTGTTACATCAGTTATTATTCGACTCCGATTAGGTCATGTTTGTACTCCGGTTTTTTTGGCTAAATTACGCATTCGTGATCACTCCATGTGCGAATGCGGTGTTGAGGAAGGCACTCTCGACCACCTGTTTTTTAATTGTCCTAACCTTGTTACTTCTATGTATGATATGCTCCCCAAAGACATTCCCCTCCCTGTGAACGTGAATTATCTACTTACTCTTGTTCCTTCCCCTTTTATTAAAATATATAATTAAGTTTATTATAATCAATAACATTAGGCTGTAATTTATATTGTGTTGTCCCATATATACTAATCTGTGGAGTTGTCTCTATTCCTTGTAGTTACTGGATTTAAATCAGTGGAAGTCCGAAACTTGTTACTCCGTCTGACCGATTATCTGCCAGTAAATAATGTTATCTTTTGCACTTTGTCGCTGGCGGAATCATCGTTAATAAAAACGATGGAAGCCATCAAATTTTTAAAAGAAGAAGAAGTAGTTGGACTTTATAGACTATGAATTCTACGTCATCGAGTACACGAAATAAGCAAGTTTGTAGCGAGAGTAGTGGCCTATTAGATCCACAATACTTTTAATTTTTTAAGTGAAAACTTCTTTAGCGGCGCTCAGAAAATATTATATGGTGAAAAAATTATAGATTCGCATCAGATATCGCATCAGATGGCGCGTCAGAACTCAGATCAAGTATAAAAATGGATTTGCAACTAATCATACCAAGTTAGAGCAGGCTCGATGTATACAAAAGTTCTAGTGTGATAAAGATCAAAACATCTTTTTTGTCTTTGTCGCGTCAGATATCAGATGAAGTATAGAAATGGATTTGCAACCGTTTAGCCGTTGTCCAACTAGCTACAGAATACGGACTGGCAGTTAAACAACTTTGAGGTCAATCATCGATCTTACTACTATTTATATACTACTACTACTAAGCCACGTAGTACTGACCCTAGACCATTCGTGTGCACAAATGATAGGTCTCGATGAGATCTACATTTCGGATGACAGCTGTCAAACTAAAAATCGCTATAACTCGAAAACTACTGACCCTAAACTACTCGTGTGCACAAAGGATAAGTCTCGATGAGATCTACATTTCGGATGACAGCTGACAAACTAAAAATAGCTATAACTCGAAAACTACTGATCCTAGACTACTTGTGTGCTGAGACAAATGAAAGGTCTCGATGAGATCTACATTTCGGATGACAGCTGTCAAACTAAAAATCGCTATAACTCGAAAACTACTGACTCTAGACTACTCGTGTGCTGAGACAAATGATAGGTCTCGATGAGATCTACATTTCGTTTGACAGCTGTCAAATTAAAAATCGATATGACTCGAAAACTACAGACCCTAGACTACTCGTGTGCTGAGACAAATAATACACAGGCTTCGATGAGATCTACATTTCGGATGACAGCTGTTAAACTAAAAATCGCTTATCTCGAAAACTACTGACCCTAAACTACTCGTGTGCTGAGACAAATGAAAGTTCTCGATAAGATCTACATTTGGGACGACAGCTGACAAACTAAAAATCGCTATAACTTGAGAACTACTGACCTTAGACTACTCGTATGCTGAGACAAATGATAGGTCTCAATGATGTCTACATTTTGGATGACAGCTGTCAAACTAAATTCGCTATAACTTGAAAACTACTGACCCTAGACTACTCGTGTTCTGAGTCAAATGATAGGTCTCGATGAGATCTACATTTCGGATGACAGCTGTCTAACTAAAAATCGCTATAACTTTAAAATACTGAACGTAGACTACTCATGTTCTAAGACAAATGATAGTTCTTGATTAGATCTACATTTCGGATGACAGCTGTTAAAATAAATATCGCTATAACTCGGAAACTACAGACCCTAGACTAATCGTGTGCTGAGTCAAATTATAGGTCTCGATTAGATTTACTGTTCGCGCCCCGAGGCCCGGGTCCACTACGCGTGCTGGGCTCAATTTTCTTATAATATGGCCTTGAACCCCGGCCGCCATTGTCCGACTCAAATCGGTCGGATGTTGCCACGTGACCAAGATTTTCAAAAATTTTGAACTTTGGCGCGTCATCCGTCCGATTGCCGCCAACTTTAATCTATGGTTTATACGTCATTTGAAAGGTAATTTAAATAGGTCATTACTCCCTATACACATCACACCAAAATAAACCTTTACAGGTTAACCTGTAGAGCCCCGGTGATCAGTAATATTGCAATATAGACACCTAAATACAATCATTTGCGTTTTCTGTGCGTTCAGTACAATACCATTGTCGTGCGACCATTTCACTACGTTATCAATATCCTGCTGCACGAGTCTACATATGTCAACAAGAATAATAATAAAAAAATTAGGACTCCTATCACAAGGGATTAAGATTTAACGTTGTAGTACAAAGTTAGTTCTCGTTCTTATCGTACAAAGGCAGATCTTGTCGATATCGTACAAAGCAAGTTCTGGTTATTCTCGCACAAAGCCCATTTTCTTTGTTCTCTCACAAAGCGCATTCTCATAGTATTGCACAAAGTAGTATAGTTCCCGTAGTGATCGCACAAAGCTATCCCACAGAGCGTCTTTATTGCACAAAGCTAGTTTCCGTAATGACTGCACAGTGCTAGTTCTCTTAGTGATCGCACAAATCTTTTTCTCGTAGTGATCGCACAAAGCTATCGCACGGAGCAGTTTTTGTAGTGATTGCAAAGAGCTAGTTCTCGTAGTGATCACACTAAGCTATCGCACAGAGCAGTTTTTGTAGTGATTGTACAGAGCTAGTTCTTGTAGTGATCGCACAAAGCTATTTCTCGTAGTGATCGCACAAAGCTATCGCACAGAGCAGTTTTTGTAGAGATTGCACAAAGCTAGTTAAATTCTGGATCGCACAAAGCTAGTTCTCGTAGTGATCGCACAAAGCTATCACATAGAGTGTCTTTATCGCACAAGGCTAGTTTCCGTAGTGATTGCACAGAGCTAGTTCTCGTAGTGATCGCACAAAGCCAGTTCTCGTAGTGATCGCACAAAGCGGTTGTTGTGAACGCACAGAGCTATTTTTGTTGTGGTCGCTCAGAGATATTTTTGTTTTGGTCGCACAAAGCTATTTTTCGTTGTGAACGCACAGGGCTATGCCTCGTTGGATCGCAATAATCAGTTTCTTGTCGTGAACGCACAGAGCTATTTTCGTTTCGGTCGCACAGAGCTATTTCTGTTTTGGTCGCACAAAGCTATTTTTCGTTGTGAACGCACAGAGCTATTTTCGTTTTGGTCGCACAGAGCTATTTTAGTTTTAGTCGCACAAAGCTATTTTTAGTTGTGATTGCACAGAGCTATTTTCGTTTTGGTCGCACAAAGCTCTTTCTCGTTGTAATCGCACAAAGCTAGGTCTCGTTGGATCGCACAAAGCTGTTTTTGTTGTAAACGCACAGAGCTATTTTCGTTTGAGTCGCACAGAGCTATATCTCGTTGGATCACACAAAGCTGTTTCTTGTTGTGAACGCACAGAGCTATGTCTCGTTGAGCGCACAAAGCAGTTTCTTGTTGTGAACGCACAGAGCTATTTTTGTTTTGGTCGCACAAAGCTAGTTCTCGTAATGATCGCACAGAGCTAGTTTTTGTTTTAATCGCTTAAAGCGAACCTCGTAGTGAAAACACAAAGCCAATACTCGTCGTGAACACACGAAGCCAACACTCGTCGTGAACACACGAAGCCAACACTCATCGTGAACACACGAAGCCAACACTCGCCGTGAACACACGAAGCCAACACTCGTCGTGAACACACGAAGCCAACACTCCTCGTGAACACACGAAACCAACACTCGTGATTATAGATTTTTTTTTGCAACAGAGAACAATCCCTTTTTGAGTAATAGGGTGCACACATTTCAGGATAACAAATAAAATTTATCTCATTTTAGAAGATCCCAGCAAGTTTGTTTGCCATCATAATATTTTTGACAACACAAGGAAGTTGTAAATAAAACAGTAAATGCCTACTTATATTTCTTTTGTCCTGGACTCTTTCCAACCTGAAATAGGTATTGGTTCCAGTAACTAGGTGCTTGTAATGACGGTACTGGTCACTTATATGACGAAAACATATTGCAGACAACTTTCACGCCGTCGCGTCAGGCTAGTCACCCATATTTAAAGATTCTTTTAACATATTATTTGAGAGTATCGTGGTTACTTACACTATTAAAAACACAAACTATAAATCCATATCACGGTGAGAACCCGTCATACTGTTTTCATAACAAGGATTCTTTAATTTTGAATATTGCAAAACTTTGATATTTTGCCTTCTTGTCACTTCAAGTGACTCACTACTTTTTTTTTATTTTATTTTTATTTATACTTCCAAAAATATACTGCTTTTCTGTTAGCAACTTAAGTTTATACAGGTATAATTTAAATATTAATTTTATTCGTGTACTTATCTATGTGGATATAGCATACAAAGCTTCCTTTTTTTGCATGAAATAGTACTTAGTTAAAGTTATTTATTCTTGTAAACAAATCCATTTGTTAACTTGGCTTTCATACTGCCGTGTACCTATTTCAGTATGATGTAAAAAATTTCAGCTATTTATTAACTTGGCAGTCACACTGCCGTGTACCTATTTCAGTATGATGCAAAATAAATTTGACTTTACTTTCTGCTATTTGTTAACTTGACTGTCACACTGCCGTGTACCTATTTCAGTATGATGCAAAATAAATTTGACTTTACTTTCTGTTATTCGTTAACTTGGCTGTCACACTGCCGTGTACCTATTTCAGTATGATGCAAAATAAGTTTGAGTTCATTTACAGCTGTTTGTTAACTTGGCTGTCACACTGCCATGCACCTATTTTAGCATGATGCAAAATTAATTTGACTTTACTTTCTGTAATTCGTTAACTTGACTGTCACACTGCAGTGTACTTATTTCAGTATGATGCAAAATTAATTTGACTACTTTCTGTTATTCGTTAACTTGGCTGACTTTCACTAACTAAAGCATTTCATATTGTTTTTGGTTTAGTACTAACTACTAAGTCTGCTGGTGCAGGAAAACACTACAAATCATATTAATTCTTACTTGGGGCTTCTAAACTTTGAATTTAAGATCATGTACCTAGTTCTTAGCCCACAACATTCTTAGCATGCAGGCCGAAGGTAATTTGCGAAGAACAAACAATCTATACACACACGGCCTCTGAAGTAGAAACATTCTGTACTACCAGTAGGTAGGTATACTGCGTACAAAATAACTTTGTCCGTGACCGTTAATGCGCAGAAGTCAAAAAATGAGTCGCGGGGGTGAGCAGATCGTTCATTGGCTCTCCGCCTGTCACTCATGCGCGGAAAGTAACCGTCATGGACAAACTTGTTCTGACCGCGCTGTACCTACCTACCCTTATTACTTATCAATATCATAGTTGTAACTTAATGGCAAATAATAAAGTTTTTGTACATCATCATTTGTACATCACGATTTTCGTCTTTTCTAAAGCCCAATCACACTGGAAAACGATTCTTATCCATCCGCCTCTATGGTACATAAGCTATAAAATAACAACAAATAACAAGAACTGGTCAAGTGCTTGTCGGACTCGCGTATATTAAATACACTTCTGTGTGACTATGCGTCCATAACTTAAGACGGTCAGGCCAATCCTCAATAACGACCTTCTTTTGTTTTTGTCACGTTATTTCTTTCGAGACCACAAACTACTAAGGGATACTAAAGGTGCTTCTAAACGGGCAACATTTTCACTTCAATATGTGGCTGCAATACGAGTACAATTGCCGGCAATATTGCCAGGTATGTCAGCCAGACTATGCAATATACGGCAATAATTCAAGTATGGAATGGCCAATGCAATTTTATGTATTGCCGATATGTTCGCATGGTAATCGAAAATACTGCAATATTGCCGGGCCTGCTCTATTGTTATTTCGTTAAGTTGCATATATGCGTCCCTTTCTAGTGACATGAAGGTCCCTTTCTAGCGATTGTTGCTTTATTATCTGTGCTCTGTTTTTTGGCGGAGTTTGTTTTGTTTTTGTAAGGAGAATAATTCAATAAAATGACTAATAATTAGGTCTAATGAAAAAGATATTGACTTTGTTAAATTTTATTTAACAGGAATTCGAAGTCACTCTTAGACATTTTATTTATTTATTTTATTAATTAGGAACGCCAACAGTAATGGTGTTAAAATTACTGACACCAAGACCTATTATAGGCGAGCACATTCTTGTAAAATTTTTGAATAATTGACGTTCGAGGCTTATTTCATGAATAAGCATATTTAAAGTATCACGCCTATTAAAATAAGGTCGAATCCATAATCTAGATTTTTTCTTTCGTTTTTCATTTTCCAAAATAACATAAGCCGCTGCGACGCAGATGTATTTGTCGGCCATTGTTGCCCAATTTTGTAGCCCGTGTACAAGAAAAACATATGAGCCATAGTATTGCCGAAATGTTCGGACATAATCTGCAATAAAATGTTTTTGTGATGGCCGAAGTAATTGCAATATTTCGGCAATATTGGGCCATACTGTAGCCACATATTGCAGAAAAAGTATTGCCCGTTTAGGGGCCCCTTAACGCATCAGACGGGAATCTCCTTTATGTCAAAACCACGGGTGATAATCTTCATACGAAAAACTCGCCATATAGTCTATGGATTTAAATTAGAGGAATAGACAAAAAACCCTTTATTACTCAAATTGACAGTACTTTCCCTCGTTATTTTAAAAAGTAAAAATGTAAGAAGCCTGTGAAAGAATCCTGTAGAGATGAAAAATGTCTACTTTCATCGCTGCGTAAAAATGCATTTAGTTGTGAATTTAAATAATGAAATGAGTTCAAAACCAAATATCTGCATTTTAAAATATAAAATCTCTTAACGACATAGTGTGCGCCAAGTTTTTCGTTGTGAAGAATCAAGAAGAAGGAATCATTGTGAACGCATATATTGTCAAGAAGTTAGAACAGGCAACAAAATATAATAAAGTGGTGAAATTGTGGATATTTCTGCCGAGTTCTATATCAAGCGGCCGTCTAAAGAGATTCCGGTGAAAATATTGTTGTTACGTAGGTAATCATGTATCATGAGATTGAAGAAAAATCTTATCGAGGTGTATGTTTGGTTTGTTGTAAATGTTTGTTTACTATGCTTCCGATTATCTCTTGGATTTTTACTTTCGAGCGGAGCGAGAAAGGTATTGTTTTCGTGAAAAAATAAGATTTCTAATTTTCCCAAAAATGTGTTCTATATCACTTCATCATAACATCCCATGAAACGTACACTACAGGACAGGGAGCTCCCTCCAGAACTCAAGCTTTTGCTGGAAAATGTGGAGGGGAAGTACTATAGTCACCTCGCTTGTTAGCGTTACGGCTGGCACCATGGACCGCGGTTGTAGGTGACCGCAGTAAGTAAGATGTAAGACACAGGAGGATGCTGCTGCCCATCCTCCAGTTAACCCTTAGTTGCCTCTTACGACACCCACGGGTATATATGGGTTGGTACAATTTTTTGCCGGCACCACACGGGACACTATATCACTTATACATAATAAAAAACAAGTCTCCCAAAAATATCCGTCCGTCGATCGGTCGGTCGGTCGGTCGGTCGGTCGGTCGGTCGGTCCGTCGGTCGGTCTGTCCGTCACGCTTTGGCCTAGCGGCTAAACGAATGATCCGATTGACACCATATTTTGAATTTAGGAGTTTTATGCAAATCCATCTAATTCTGAGTGGTTTCTTGCTGGCTCTCATTTTGAGGGTCGCTGTCATACAACGAAAATGAAAAATTGAAATTTTCTCAAAAACGGCTCATAGAATCTTGATGAAACTTTTCATGACCAAGCATCTCTATGTAAGATATCTTGCGCCAGTATCAAATAGATCTGTGAAATTTCATATAAGGGATGTTCCTGTACACCAAATCGTAAATATGTGATTTACCCAACATTTGTTTCATTGTGTTTATTAAAATTTTATATAATATGAATCCTGGATTGGTTGTCTACCTGACTGGATATTATTTATGATTTTTTTCAATAAAGTTTAGTACACAGGGTGTACCAAAATCTGAAAGGGCTTGCTCAGTAGACCAAACTGAACAATAATCCATAAGGAACATGTGTAGGGATATTAAAATAATCTCCATGCATGTATCCTACGGTAGTATCCATTGATCTGTGAAAATTAGTATAAAGGGTGTTCAAGCACTACCAAAAGTTAAACAGTGATTTACTCGAAATCGTTTGAGGTTTGTTTGTTTTAATGTTTGACAATTTGAATTCTGAATTGATCTGTTTATTTTATTCGAACATTTTTTTGGAAAAAACGTAAGTAAAAGTTTGAATTTCCATACTATGTGTATGGCATTACAAATTTAAGTATGCGGTTGATAGTTTTTCCTTGAGTATTGCGAGAAAGTAAGTGATGTGCTGCTGTACCATTTATTTACTTGCATTGTATTCCGCTTGCTATGACTTTCAATAAATGTTATGTATAGAATTTATGTAAGATTACATTTGGTGTTTTTTTATTACTGTTGTTACTTTAAAACTAAGAAAAGTGAAAGAAAAATAAATAGGTACCTAAAAGACTAGTATCATATTCAAATATAAATGAAGTCAAAACCAAAGGGAAGCAAGATTCCAAATCAGTAGAAATAAAAAAAGACGAGTTGTCAAAATGATTTGATGAGGGCATCAAACCTCCTTGGAGGGCATTCTTAAAGCGAGTTTTGACCACAAACTACTCGTACTAAGGGATACTAACGCATCAGACGGGAATTTCCTTTATGTCAAAACTCGCTTTAAGAATGCCCTCCAAGGAGATTTGATGCCCTCATCAAATCATTTTGACAATTCGTCTTTTTTTATTTCTACTGATTTGGAATCTTGCTTCCCTAGTTTGACTTCATTTATTTTTTGAATATGATACTAGTCTTTTAGGTACCTATTTATTTTTCTTTCACTTTTCTTAGTTTTCAGATTCAGATAATTTTATTCAATGTAGATTCTTTACAGAATACTTATTGAATGTCATGCAGAATACAATGCAAATAGAGCGAGTCTACGCCGTTTCGGATCGTGCTATGGCAGCGTAAAATAAACGGCAAGAAACCACTGCAGCACGGCCTACTTTAAGAGACGGATTTTTACTATGTGTTTCTTGTGTTTCGCTGGAATATCAGAGCACCATACCTCTTTGTCATTCATATAGTCATCCAATCTATAGTAAGCTTTTTTACATAACGTTTGCTTTACACATTCTTTAAATTTTCTCTCAGGTAATTGCACTATATTGTCAGGTATTTTGTTGTAATATCGTATATTTAAGCACTGTAAAATTATGTCTGTATTTGAAAAAATAAAAATGTCAATAATAATAAACGAATACAATAATATTAATTCATGAGCTACAAGATGTAGATCCGACAATTTAAGAAACCTACCTAAGCAACCTAAATACGACTTGCCAAAATATGTAAATGAGTATGGTAGGAGGACGTGGGAATACATGCTACCTAACATATTAAATGAACTCCCACAGAAACTGCTGGCAGAGCTACAAGTTAGCGAGAAAAAATGTAAAACATTACTTAAAATATATTATTTGGGTGATGAATGATGCTGCTTCTTGTACAGTCAAGGGCACATCAAGCTTGATACATTGGAATTTGTGCCGACCTTATTTCAATAGACGTAAGGGCTAAAATTGAACTGCGAATGTCAGGCTTGACCTGTCGTTGACTGTTCCTAATTATAGGTTAGTGTTATTTTATATTCATACTTTTTAGGTCTGTGTGAGTGAAGCGACTCGTTCGCGCAACGTATAAACCTTGATAGGTTTCTGTAGCGCGTCTTAGCTATAAAATTTATGTAAAAAAATGTAATGAATAAATGATTTAAAAAAAAAATACACGGACCAACGAAAGATGTATTGACTTTAGTTAATCTAGTATATGGATAATAATAATAATAATAAAAAAAATAAATTTGTTTATTTTCTCCCACAAAAAGTTTCTACATATATTAAGATCAACTTAGACATTAAACTTACAGTACTGTAAAGAACTTGTATTATGTGGGAGACAGGAGCTCAAACTAGGAAAACCCTGTGCTAAGAGACTCCTGGCTCCCTCACTCGGAAAATGAACCAAACTACAAAAATATAATAATTGTGCGATCTAGTATTAAGTTGATAACTGAACATTAAATTTATTAAATTCAACTGCTGAATTATGTACCCAAATTCCTTACATAATAAATATATTTCATTTCATTTCATATTTCATATTTCATATTTCAGCTGAATGGATGATCAATTTTATGCTTATTTCTAGTATTAAAATTATGCCTGTCACAAATTTTAGGTAATTGATGATGTTCTTTCTAGCATTCATTATATTTTCATAGATATACTGGCATGGCACTTTTAAAGTAACAACAGTAATAAAAAAACACCAAATAAAAAAACACCAAATGTAGATTTAATTTTATTTATCTTATATAAATTCTATACATAACATTTATTGAAAGTCATAGCAAGCGGAATACAATGCAAGTAAAAAATCCAAGAGATAATCGGAAGCATAGTAAACAAACATTTACAACAAACCAAACAAACACCTCGATAAGATTTTTTTTCAATCTCATGATGCATGATTACGTAACAACAATATTTTCACCGGAATCTCTTTAGACGGTCGCTTGATATAGAACTAGGCAGAAATATCCACAATTTCACCACTTTATTATATTTTGTTGCCTGTTCCAATTTCTTGACAATATATGCGTTCACAACGATTCCTTCTTCTTGCTTCTTCACAACGAAAAACTTGGCGCACACTATGTCGTTGAGCGATTTTATATTTTAAAATGCAGATATTTGGTTTTGAACTCATTTCATTATTTAAATTCACAACTAAATGCATTTTTACGCAGCGATGAAAGTAGACATTTTTTCATCTCTACAGGGTTCTTTCACAGGCTTCTTACATTTTTACTTTTTAAAATACGAGGGAAAGAACTTTCAATTTGAGTAATAAAGGGTTTTTTGTCTATTCCTCTAATTTAAATCCATAGACTATATGGCGAGTTTTTCATGTATGAAGATTATCGCCCGTGTTCGAGACTCATCCATGGCGCTCAAACAGGAACACAATCTACTTTGTTGGCATGAGGCGGCAGTCCAAATCGCACTTTTGAGATATTACAGATCTTAGGAATTGTTCATCGATCGTGTGACTTTAATGTCACTTGAAACTTGGTTTTAATCACTATACTATTGGTTTTTCACGAAACATACGGATTCCCGCCACAAAAAGACAACTATTCTGTGACATTACTAGTGTTGTCAGTTAATCGTCTTAGCGGTACGCTAGTGATGCGACAGTAAATATTTCTGTAACAATAGAATGAAATCTGATCATTGTATTCTGCATGCTTTGACATTTAATAAGTATTCTTTAATCTACATTATTTAATATAATCTGAATCATGTCGTAGTGGTAGAAGTTACTTAATAAGTAAAAAAAAAAACAGGTCTGTCTTACATCCTCTTAACTGTTTCGCTTTCGAGATACGGTCCAACTAATTTAAAATTTATCATCATAATTTTTCATTTACATGTGTTGTTTATTTTTTAAGGTACTGACGTCGCTAATGACGTTGTAATTGAGACCGTCATCCCGTATTTGATGGAAAGAGGATTCCCAGGTAAGAAGAGAAAGAATCATCATCATCATAACATCCCATGAAACGTCCACTGCAGGACAGGGAGCTCCCTCCAGAACTCTAGCAAAAACTCGTGGTACTTAGGAGGGGACTTACCATAGTAACCACGCTTGTAGGTAAGCGTTGTGGCTGGCGACCGCTGTTTTTGGTGACCGCGTGTGTAAGATGGTACAATACACAGAAAGATGCTGCTACCCATCCTCCGATTCATAAGCCCTTATAGTCGCCTCTTACGACACCCACGGGTAGAGATGGGTTGGTACTATTTTTGCCGGCACCATACGGGCGAGAATTCAAAATGATAGTTAAATTTCGTGCTATAGCTCAGCGGCGGGTTAAGTAAGGGTGGGCGTAATCTAAGACGCAGATTGCGCAGGGCGGCACAGAACGCGTCTTCCCTCTCGGTTTATTACGAAGGGAACTAAAAATATAAATACGGTAGTGTTCTATGCTGCCGGCGCCGCCGTCATCTACGTCTACTGCCTAAAAAGCATTATCTGAACAACTCATCCCAAAAAACAAGGATCGGTACACGGATAAAAACGATTTCTTAAAATAAGACACGTTATCTTGTACCAAGATAAATTGCATTAAAGCTCTCATAGTATATAATGAAACTAATATTTACTTGCTGCAAGAAAAATATTTACTCAAATTGAAAAAGATTTTCTTTTGTATTAAGAAAAGTGAGACTTGATCAGAGTTAATGTATCTATCATCAAGAACAATTTTTATTCTAGTTCCAAGTAACCCAGTTCTCTTAATACAAGAGTTAATTATTTCTTCGTTTAAGAAAATATAGATTTGTAATGAGAGTTAGTGTAACTTTTCATAAATTTGTATTTTCTTAATGTAAGAAACCACGAATTAATATGAAGATTGTATAATAGAACAATCTGGCAACACTGCAGAGCAGAGAACTTCTTGTAATAGGGAAGTGCATTAATTTTTAGTCGCATTTATTAACAAAACTAGCTGTTGCCCGCGACTCCGTCCGCGTGTGGTTCAGAAAAAAGTAGCTTATGACTTTTCTCATGGTTAAAACTATCTTCGTTCCAAGTTCTTATCACAATCAGTTTATCGGATTAGTCATAAAAGCGTAACAGACAGCCAGACAGTGCAGTTCTTGCATTCATATTATTAGGTATACAGAATACAGATTGTACGGATTGTTTGTAAATTAAACACCTCTTGTTTACGTGTAGACTGTTAGGTCGCCCACTATTCTCGTAAGAGTAAAATTATATTAGAATTCCACGCGGACGACTTGTGATACGGGTTTCGTTATTTCTTATACAAAACAAAGCCTAACTAAATCTGAGGCGCAGTCACTTTAGCTTCTGTGGCAACTGAAAAAGGAGCGGTACAACGTCCAACGTGTCTAGCTTCACATGCTTTTAACTGTAGATATATCTACATACAAAACTGTTGGACTTCACTTATTTATTTTTTGAAGTATTTTGTTTATAAGACATTTGTTGCACCGCCATGACGAAACAGATAGGATTTTTTTATTATTGTTTTTATCATAAAACTATATCTAAATTTTACCAGTCTTTAGCTGCACCCAAGACTTTTACACAAACAACTGGACCGGAACAAACGGAATTTTCAACAACGTATTTGGCTTTCTTCCGTTCAGAATTATAAGCTTTGTTTGATTTCAGCTCGGCTTCACCGCTTGAAACTTTGAACTCGCCAATTTTCTTAGTGAGTGAACCGATTGCAATAAAAATAAGTTCAAGTATTGCACGAATTCAACCCAAATATTTGAGTCGTTCAAGTAATTTGTGAGGTATTGGTGCGGCCGCTTAAAATTTCGCGAACCTTCTGTCTAAAGCTTATATGTTGCACGAAAGAAGCCCGACTCGTCATTGAAAACCTCGTTTAAATCAGTTCAGCAGGTGAGTTCTTGGTTCTGCAGCTTCAAACTTTGCGTATCTTCTGTCAAAGTGAACCTATCGCAATGGAACTGAGCTTTTATATTGCACAGGAGTAAGCCGACCGCGTTGTTGAATACCACGTTTGTATTGACACAAAAGTTTGTCAGTTATTCGCGCCTTCGCTTTCAACTAAACTATGCTTATATGTTGCATGGAAGTATCTAATCCAAGCACGTCATGGAAATGCCAGTTGGAATCGGTACAGTAGTTTGTGAGCTATTGGCGCCACTGTCTGGAACTTTGCGCACCTTCTGAGTGAACCGTTTTCAATGAAAGTAAGCTAATACATTGCAAGGAATTAAGCTAAACACGTTATTGAAAACTCCGTTTAAATCCGTTTTTTAGTTTGTGAGTTATTGGGGCCGCCGCTTGAAACTTAGTAAATCTTCTATCTCAGTGAACCGTTTGCAATAAAATTGAGCATACATGTTGTACGGAGTAAGCCACATACGTTACTGAAAACCTCGCTTAAGTCGGTTGAGTTGTTTGTGAGTTAAAGGCTCCGCCGCTTGAAATTTCATGCACCTTTTGTCTGAGTGAGCCATTTTTAATGAGAGGTAGCTAATATGTTGCAAAGAGGTAAGCTTGATAGGTTATTGAAAACCCCGTTTAAATCCGTTCAATAGTTTGTGAGTTATTTGCGCCGTCGCATGAAACTTCGCGTACCTTCCGTCTGAGTGAACAGTTTGCAATGATATTAAACTTTTATGTTGCCAAAAAATAGCCAAACTCTTAATTGAAAATCTTGTTTGAATCGGTTTGGTAGTTTGTGAGTTATTGGCGCACAGGCAGTTTGATACTTTACATTGGTGTAGCTTCTGATTGAGTGAACCGATTTGAATGAAACATAGCCTATATGTTGCTCAGAGCTAAGCTTAATCTACCTTTGAAAACCGCGTGAAAACAGTAGTTTCAGAGTTTATCGAATACATACAGACAGACAGACAGAAAGACAGACAAGAAATTCAAAAAAAATATATTTGTGTTCTATTAGTCCTTTCTTCATCAAAAGTACAGACACGCGGTTTCTACTCTTTTATTATATGTATAGATACAAAAATACCGTAGTAGAGATGACAAAAAGTGAAATTGAAAATTTAAATCAGCCAAGAAATACGGCCGATATAAGCATTACAAACTATTAATTTACGCGCCGATTAGACAGAGAGATCCGACATGGCCAGTGACGTCACATGACACTACGGCCATTATAATTTTAGTGTTTAGTTTCGTTTTGCTAGAAAGAGACAGAAACAAACCTTCGATGGCTTATATCTTTTAATTTCATAGTTATTCGAAAAATAGTTTTTCTACACTGTTTATATTACGAGTACATGAATGAGGACAAATTCTTGAAATATAAAAAAAATCTTCCAAATTCCCTATTTAAGCGTCGTTCATTGGTGATGCCCGAAAACAAATATTGTTCTACCGTAAAAATATTCATTTTCAATAAAAAAAAGTAAATATAATTCTTTATTTTCTCCTATAAAGTAAAATATTATCACATCTTAGAATAAGAAAGATATTCAAATTCATTTGAGATACGTTTACATTATATTGAAAGTGTATTATCTTTGAATGATATTTTTTTCTTGGTAGCTAAGAAGATAGAATGTTCTTGCCATAAGAACATTTCTTAGTAATTTTAATTATATCTTGTGTCAGATTAAGATTTATAATAAGTTGAAATTAGAAATATTGATGTTCTTAAATTAAGACACTTTTCATTAAGTTGAACATTGTTTTTTTTGGTTGGAACAAATATGTCAAGTAAATTTTATTATACGTCGTACTCTTTAATTAAATTAATGTTTCTTGGACAGAGACATATTTTCTTAGATTTACGAAATATTTCAAGAAAATATATTTTCTTGATCCGAGAAATCCTTTTTATCCGTGTATACAGCATTTGTATACTACTAAAGCGAGCTGTTCGTGCAATTTATAAAATGAAGCCTAGAGAATCTCTTAGAAATAAATTAAAAGAAATCAACATTTTGACTTTTGTGTCGCAATACATTTCTGAGAATTTACATATTTTCGAAAAAAATAGTGACATGACAAGAATCAACTTGCTTCTCATGTTAGCCGCGTTCACAAAATTTGTAAAACTTATACAGGTCAATGTATACGCTTCTATAATAAGGTACCCACTCATATTGAAAGTTTATCGTTAGATAAATTCAAAACTGTTATCAAACAAAAATTATTTAAGAAAGGTTATTATAAAATATTAGATTATCTAGAAGAGAAAAATCCATGGAATTCGGCTGCGGTTCTAACAGGCTTATTCATAATTCAGATTAATTTATGTTTACTGTATCAACCTTGTACATTCAAACATTTTTAAAAGAGCGCGTGGGTTTTTATTGTCGCTCCTTTTTTTCCCACTATGGCGTCAGTTTGTTTGTGAAGCGATGTAGTTTAGCTGACGTCATTAATATATTTTAATATCCAACAATGAATAAACTATATTGCCTTTGACTTTAATCTTTTTTATTATTGTTATTGGGATGTGCTCTGAAGAACTGTTCGAGCTAATATATGCTGCAGAATTTCATCACCGTACCAAGCTCCAGAAGTTGAACTTTCATCCATTTCACCTGGATAACTGGCTGTCTACCACTGTACGTTTCAAAAGAAACTCTTTGCCACAGCTTCTTAAATCAGCTTCCTATACAGGTATTTCCGGGCGGGTACAACATAGCAGCTTTAAGGAAACGAGCCTATATATAAGGCCGGCAGCGCACCTATGATCCCCCTGGTGTTGCGGGTATCCATGGGCGACGGTGAACACTTACTATCAGGTGACCCGTCTGCTCATCTACCTCCCTATTTTATATATAAAAAAGGGCTTACTCTTGACCTTCATCTAGACTTGAGGACAGAGATGAAGTCGACGATGGGACGAGCTTACCTAGAAGAAGCCTATTCACTCGCGACTTGAATAGATTCAGATTATATGTATAAACTCGGGAACACAGATGCAGGAAGAAAATTCCACTCTTTAGTCGTGCGCCTAGTAAAAGATGATTCAAAGCGCTTTTTGCAAATGTGTGCAATATTAACCAAGTGATATAAGTGGTGTATTTGATATGTTTTGTGTCATCATCATCATCATCATCATCATAACATCCCATGAAAAAACGTCCACTACAGGACAGGGAGCTCCCTCCAGAATTCTAGCTTTTGCTGAAATAATGTGGAGGGGAAGTACCATAGTCACCTCGCTTGTTAGCGTTACGGCTGGCACCATGGACCGCGGTTGTAGGTGACCGCAGTAAGTAAGATGTAAGATACATAGGAGGATGCTGCTGCCCATCCTCCAGTTAACCCTTAGTCGCCTCTTACGACACCCACGGGTATGTATGGGTTGGTACTATTCTTTGCCGGCACCACACGGGACATGTTTTGTGTACTTTATGAAAAATTACGTTGTAGACTAGAATACCGTACCGAATTAAGTGCCTGATACACGGTCGGCAACATGGGTCCCAACAGGGGTGACCTTGGTCCGCATCGACCGTGTAGTTCGCTTTCCGACCTTGTAGTTCGCAGTTTACAACCAATTCTCTATAGAAACCGATTGGTTGCCGACCAAGGTGACCTCTGTCGGGACCCATGTTGCCTACCGTGTATCCGGTACTTAACTGTGTGTGCCCCGCCTAGTACGTGAGCGACTATAAGGACTTATGAACCGTAGTAGGTATGTACAGCAGCATCTTTCTGTATATCGTACCACCTTACATACTACGGTCAACAACAGCAGCGGTCGCCAGCCGCAACGCTTACAAGCGTGGGAACCATGGTAAATCCCCTCGAAAATACCACACATCTGTGCTGGAGTTCTGGAGGGAGCTCCGTGTCCTGCAGTGGACGTTTCATGGGATGTTATGAATAAGGTATAATAGTTAGTAAGGTAAAAATATTAGTTTTAAGTTTCTGTAAACTTTGCAGTGCCCAACAGGGTCCATAATTGTTTCTTTAATTTTAAGTCACCTACTGTACATTATGGTTGCAATAAAGTATTGAGTATTGAGTTACCAAATCTAGAATTCAATTTTCCCTTTATTTTTTCAGAAATTTCTACTCAGGAATATGGCGTGACCAACGTTCCAGAAAACTGCGAATGCTTTACAGATAGTATGCTTGATTTAATATTATAATAACAGATATAATATAAAATATAGGTATGATATAATAATAGGTACTTTTTAACAGAAGTTGGTTTAAATAAAGTGTTTTAATATTTACGCATTTCATTTACAATTCAATTACAATGTTATGGGCAAACGATCCATATTTACATACATACATATATAACATCACGCCTTGTTCCCGTCGGGGTAGGCAGAGACCACAGTTCTCCACCTGCTACGATCTTGACATACTTCCCTTGCTTCCTGAACTTTCATCAATCCTTTCATACATGCTCGTCGGTTTAGGGTACTTTTAACATGGCCTTTATTCAGAACGTCCTGAATTTGGTCCTGGTACGTTCGCCGAGGCCTTCCCCTTCCAACGTTTCCATTCACTCTCGCCTTGTAGATCTCTTTCGTCAATCTTCCTTCATTCGTCCTTTCTACATGACCAAACCATCTCAGCATCCCTTTCTCAATTTTAGTCACTACGTCTTCTTTTACGCCACAACGTTCTCTTATCACACTATTTCTAATCCTGTCACTCAATTTCACACCAATCATACTCCTCAACGCTCTCATTTCTACTGCATTAATTCTACTTTTATGCTTTTTCTGCCATACCCAGCTTTCACTGCCGTACATCAGTGTTGGTACCAAAACGCCTCTATGAACAGCCAGACGAGCCCTGTGAGACACCTTCTGACTCTTCATAAAAGCATGCAGAGCACCATTCACCATGTTTCCAGCATTCACTCTTCTTTCGATATCACTTTCACACTTTCCATCTCTCGTAAACTTAGAACCCAGATACACAAACTCCTTCACTTGTTCGACTTGTTCACCACCTATTAATATAGTTCACTCTGTCATACACTCTTCTCTTTCAAGTACCATTACTTTCGTCTTGCTTACATTTACTTTCATTCCTTTCCTATCAAAAGCCACATTCATCATTGTTACCATTTCCTGTAACTCGTCAGCAGATGACGCAAGTATAACTTGGTCATCAGCGTAGAGAAGACATTTGATGAGAAACTCATTCATTTTCAGTCCACACATACTCACTTTCAGATCAGTCAAACAATTATCTAAGAATAGGTTAAACAGCCAAGGTGACGCTACACATCCCTGCCTAACACCTTTTTCGATGCTAAACCATTCAGTGTGCGCCCCGTTTATTCTGTCGCAAGCACTGGAATCCTCATAGAGAGATTTCAGTGATTGAATCAGATGTCCGTTCACCCCATACATAGACAACGCCGACCACAATTCATTTCTCACCACTCGGTCATAGGCCTTTTCCAAATCCACGAACGCGCGGTAGACTTTTTGGTTTTTGGCCAAAAACTTTTCTGCTATGCACCTCAAGTGACCTGATCTGTACATCCCATTCCCTTTCTAAATCCCGCTTGTACATCCCATATTTTTTCGTCAGTATCTTTCATCACTCTTTCAATCAATACCTTTGCATACAGTTTGCCGACGACACTGAGAAGACTTATCCTGCGGTAATTTTTGCAGTCCTGTTGTGACCCTTTTCCCTTGTACAGCGGCACAATCACAGCCTTGCACCAGTCACCTGGTACTTGGCCGTTCGTCCAACACAGGTTGAAAAGGCGGTACAGCTGACTAGCCACAATGCCTCGCCCAGCCTTCAACATTTCGACCGACACTCTATCATACCCACCTGCTTTACCTGATTTCATACTTTTCATTGCTTTCATGATCTCATCCATACTTATCTCACTTACATTACTCTCATATTCATTCTCATGCATTTCCACAGAATCCATATTTTCAGTAATTTATAGTTCCAAAAAGTGATAACAATTGAAAATATTGTTGTTTTTTCGCGCAATGATGGCTAAAAACTATATTCAAAGTGTTCCGAAGTTAAAAGGGCTAGTTTTCACGCCCGAGTTTTCACGATGAATGAAGCTATGCGGCAGAGAACTTGCTAGTGATTGAAGGCATGGTTCGTTACATTAAACAGGGACGTCTAAAATTGAGAGATATGTACCTAACTAGTACCTGAAAAATAATTGATGCATTTATAAGGCGTGTCCACGTAAAGGCAATATAAAGCGACTGGAGTATTAGTGGCAAGGAGGTTTAAGTAGCAGCTCTTTCTGCTAAGGAGGGAGCCATAAGCGTATCATAATGTTTATATGAAAAGAAAATTTTGGAATGATTCCCTGAAAAATCAAAAATTCGGAAAAACAGAAAGTGATTTTCTCTATGACATTTTTGTATCCACACCCATTTTTTTTTAATATAGTTTATTTTAACAAATGTACAGACACACGTTTTCTACTGCTTTTTAGGGTTCCGTACCTCAAAAGAAAAAAACGGAACTTATAGGATCACTTTGTTGTCCGTCTGTCTGTCTGTCTGTCTGTCTGTCTGTCTGTCTGTCTGTCAAGACCCTTTATCTCACGAACGGGTAAAGGTATCAGGTTGAAGTTAATACCATATATTAGGATCCATGGACCACACAAGGTCTGCAAATTTCAATTTTTTACAACGACGCAATAAAAAGATATGGCATTTTATGTCCTCATCTCCATACATTTATTCAAAAATGCAAAACCTACAGGGTAGTTCCCGTTGACCTAAAATTATGAAATTTGGCAAGAAGCTAGGTCTTACAGTACAAATAATGGAAAAAGTCTGAAATCATTAAATATTACAACTTTTCTCACAACTAATGGTAACCAATTGTGGTGAGCTCCCGTTTCAAGAACATTCATATAAGAGAGGGGTCAAGTTGGATGGTCGCTGAGGCGATTTTTGTTTTAGTTCTATTTAAAAACGAGATCACTTACAAACTTGAAAATTGGTATGTTTATAGTGCATAAGCTATAAAATAACAACAAATAACAAAATTTGGTCAAGCGCGTGTCGGACTCATAAAATCTAGCACATTAACTTACTGAAATTTCAACTAATACAATTATGTTTATGTGGTGGTACGGTGGTGTGGTGGAACCCATACATACCCGTGGGTGTCGCAAGTAGGGCATGCAAACCGGTTAACCGGTTAACCGAAAAAACCGGTTAACCGTAAGTTTTGCTACCCGGTTTTTCAATAAGATAAAACCGGGTTTTTCGGGTTTTTCGGATATTAAGGTTTTTTGAAATTAGAATAAATACTTAGCTTTTTACTATAAAAAATCTTAACGACATAAATGTAGGGGTATATTCAATTCAACGTTATGTTTCCATACCTACCACCTTATCCTACTTCCTACTAATACTTTAAACGCGAACGTTTGTAAGTATGGATGGATGTTTGTTACTCTTTCACGTAAAAACTACTGAATGGATTAAAATGAAACTTTGTAATAATAAAGCTTATACATCAGAATAACACATAGGCTACAATTTATAAACCTGCACAGACGAAGTCGCGGGCACCAGCTAGTTAATAAATATTTTTACCTCTTGCGTTCACACTATGAAGAATCACGAAGAAAACTGTTTTACTCGTAGATTCGTTCGTAAGAATAACTCATCGTCTAAGAACTACAATTAAATTTACAAAATCAATATTAAAAAAACGGCCAGGACCATGTCGGATCACGCGCAGTACAGGGTTCCGTAATTCTTTTACGATTTTTTTTTATCGCAAAGTGGGTTTTTCATAACGTTTATAACACAAACTTTTTACCTCCTAATGCTCAGCGAGGTCCTAGCGCCTGATTGCTATTTCTTTTTTTATTATTTTTTGTTTTTCGGCTATAGCTCATTAACCTGTGAGGCCTTCTTAACTGTGATAGTTTTCCTTTAAATTTCATCATATATGCTACACATTTTGTTAACATTTCCAATAACGACGGTTTAGCCGGCAGGGGGGGGACACTCAACTCCAACCAAAAATTACACTTTCAAGCTTAATATTTCGCAAACAGATCTCTAACTCGAAAAATGATCGTAGTAAACTTACATTATTTTTAAAAGACCTATCCAAGCACACCCCACACTATGGGGTAGACAACAAAAAAAATCATCCCCTCTTTACTTGTACTGTACAGGGTCAGGTACCCTGAAAAAAAATATTTAAAAAAAAATTATTTTACCACTTTGTCGGCGTAGATAAAATGTATGTGTACGAAATTTTAGCTTTCTAGTACTAAGGGCCTCTGAGCTAAGTCGCGGACAGACAGACGGACATGACGAAACTATAAGGGGTGTTTGACTACGGAACCCTAAAAAGATAACTTTTATGAATCTTTTATTACAAAAAACTGGACGTGAATAGTCATTTATGAACGCGCGAAGTCGATTTTATAATATTTAAATACATAATTAAAAAGTGTTAAAAGTCATTTCAACGTTTGAACAAAAAGCTTAATTTAGGTTAGGTTAGGTTGAAAATACACTTGGTTGATTTTTCAAATGTTTACTTGATGAATAACTGATAACTGCTATTTAGAAATGGACAAATAATAAGGAAGAGCTCATCTGTCATTTCAATGTTAATTTAGAGAAGATAAGTATAGATTAAAAACACATTTTGTTGATTTTTAAATCATCATCATATCAGCCGAAAGACGTCCACTGCTAGACATAGGCCTCCCCTAAAGATCTCCATGACGACCGGTACTGTGCTACTCGCATCCAGTGGCTTCCCGCGACTTTGACCAGATCGGTGGTCCACCCTGTGGGGGGCCTGCCAAGCCAACGCTTCGTCTTCCGGTACGTGGTCGCCACTCTAGAACCCTTATGCCCCATTGACAATCGGTTCTTTTTACGATGTGCCCTGCCCACTGCCACTATAGTTAAGCGATTCTTAGGGCTATGTCAGTTACTTTAGTTCTTCTGCGGATCTCCTCATTTCTGATTCGATCGCGCAGAGACTCCGGGCATAGAGCCCTTTGGGTGAGGCCCATCGTGACCGGCCACGTCTCGGTGCCACATGTCATCACTGGCATCACCACTGGTCAAAGACTTTTGTCTTGAGACACTGCCGTATTTTAGACGTGAAGTTATTGCGGAGCTTCCCGAACGCTGCCCATCTGAGTCGGATTCGACGAGTGACCTCTTTCTCAAAGTTGGATTTACTCAGCTGGACTGTTTGTCCCAGGTATACGTATTCATCGACAACTTCGAGCGTAGAGTCTCCAACTTTAAGTGGAGTGGGTACAACAAGGGCGTTAGACATAATTTTCGTCTTATTTTCGATTTTTAATTATAAAGAACTGTTACTACTATTCTAACAATAATTTTGATTTATCTGATTCTGGCTTTTCATTGTAAAACTCAATAAATACTTCGGTCGGTTAACCGGTTTTTTTATACAGAAAATCCGAAAAAACCGGTTTTGCTTTTCTACCCGGTTTTTGCATGCCCTAGTCGCAAGAGGCGACTAAGGGTTAACTGGAGGATGGGCAGCAGCATCCTCCTTTGTATCTTACATCTTACTTACTGCGGTCACATAAAACCGCGGTCCATGGTGCCAGCCGTAACGCTAACAAGCGAGGTGACTACGATAGGTACTTCCCCTCCACATTTTTCCAGAAAAAGCTAGAATTCTGGATGGAGCTCCCTGTCCTGTAGTGGACGTTTCATGGGATGTTATGATGATGATGATGGTGGTACGGAACCCTCAGTGCGCGAGTCCGACTCGCACTTGACCGGCTTTTTTGTTCTTAACTCGTTTTGCGTCAATAATTACATCCTTTACCTATCTTTATATTTTTATATAAAAACGAGTTAAGAAAATTCAAGGTTACTTTCAAGTGCGCGCTATAATATTTAATAAATCAATTCAGTCTGGCAATTTTCCTACAATTTGGAAAAGGGCTCATATCATTCCAATTCATAAGTCCGGGGACAGGTCATGTTGTGAAAACTATCGAACAATTAGTATTGTCTCTTGTATGGCTAAATTATTTGAATCTGTGGCATATGATTACATCTATTCACACTGCAAACTGTTCATGGTGAACAACCAACATGGGTTTATCAGAGGTAGGCCGACGATAAGTAACTTATTGGAATACAAACACTATTTATGCCAGTCCTTTGCTGTAAGAGGTCAGGTCGATTCGATTTATACCGACTTCAGCAAAGCGTTTGATAAGGTAAACCATAGTTTACTTGTATCCAAGCTGGAGGCGTATGGTATCCATGGGTGTCTGTTGAGTTGGGTACGCTCGTACTTATCCAATCGCAGTCAATTAGTCGCGGTTAAAGGGTACTCGTCTTCTCCATCATCTGTAAACTCAAGGGTGCCGCAAGGCTCGCACTTGGGTCCTCTGTTTTTTGTGATGTTCATCAATGACATGCTTCATGATCATCCTTCACAGCTAAACTAAACCCTTTTCACTTCAGCTATAAATTTGATAGTCAGCCATTGAAACGCGAACAAGTGGTGAAGGATTTGGGTATATGGTTTGATGCCAAGCTCACATTTAAAACCCATTTTGAGCATATTGCCAATAAAGGTAATAAAATGTTGGATTCCATTGCGCGTACTACTAAATCTTTCAAACACCCAAATAGTATCTTGTATCTTTTTAAAAGTCTTGTTCGTAGTATTTTGGAGTATGGTTGTATTATAATGGTCTCCATTTTATGAGATTCACATTTCTAGCATAGAAAGGGTTCAAAAGCGATGTTTCCGTATTCTGGCTTACAGGACAGGCACCCACCGATCTATTACAAGGTATGATAACGGGTTACGAAAATATCATGAGTGCTCTCTGGTATCGCGACGACGTAAATATTATGACTTAGTTTACTTATATAAGGTGTTTTTTAATTAGACCCAAATATTTCTAGGGGTGGTGTAACTATGATAAAGAAAAAGGTTTATCAAAGTTTTAGAAAAATCCTCCCGCTAGTTTTTTTTTTATAATTTTCAGACAAAAAAATAATTATTATTTGCAATCATTCTGTAGTAATGATTTCGACTGTACTTAGAGCCCGAAACCGAGCCGAAACCGCCCGAACCGCGCACTCGGCTTGCGCGTGATTGGCTCAAGACTCCGCGCTGCCGCCTGTGCTGATACGGAGTGTTCATTTTACGATATCTAGCGGTATTGTTTTTAGGATTTTTCTCGAAAACTAGCGTATAAAAATGTAAAAAAATAACACCAATAGTATTCATTTAGGTGCTTGAGGTAATCCTAACAATATTTGGGTCTAATTAAAAAACACCTTATATAAGATTTTTAATTCCATCGTTGATTCTCCCTACCTTCTGTCCCGAATCCAGCTTAACACTATGCGCAGAGTGCAAAAGCCTAAATTGTTTGCCTTACAGGTTTACAAAAATAATACTTCGTTCTTTAATCCGATTGTAAGAATGTGTAGACTCTGTAATGACGTTATGACCGAGAACCCAGACCTAGATATTGCAGTAAAAATTAAAATAAAAATTTCAAGTACTGCAATTATAGAGTTGTTACTAACTTACCAACAAAGAAACTAGATTAAATATTTTAATTAAAATAAATTAAACACAGATTTGTATGATTATGATGTAGATTTCACAAATTTATTACAAAAAAGGTTAAAGTAAATTTGATTTAGTTGATTCGTATTTAAATAGAGAAAATTAGGTTGTCTGAAGTCTAAACACGCAATGATAAAGATTGTAACATAAAGAGAAATTACAGTGTCTACACATTCTTACACTCGGATTATAGAACGAAGTATTACTTTTGTATACCTGTAAGGCAAACAATTTAGGCTTTTGCACTCTGCGCATAGTGTTAACCTGGATTCGGGACAGAAGGTAGGGAGAATCAACGATGGAATTACAAATCTTATGTAAGTAAACTAAGTCATTATATTTACGTCGCGATACCAGAGAGCACTCATGATTTTTCCGTAACCTGTTATCATAGCTTTTTAGGGTTTAGTTTAGCTGTGAAGGAAATGACGTGACATTTAGAAACACTAAGGGACATATAGTTTTCGAGACAACAGGCAGAGATGCAGTCGAGGTCTTGCTGTAATTTGTGACAGTCATCAATACTGTTAATCATGGTGAATACTTTTAAATCGTCTGCGTAAAGCAAACAGGGACAAGAGTTTTTTTTAACGATAACCCGACGGTATAGCGAATTCTTTTGCCGATTACTTTGTCTCCGTCGGTGAGTCATTGCACGGCGAGGGTGGCTGCCCTGTTTGTACGTAACCCAATATTGAATACAATGTACCTAGATCCAGTTACCGAACGCGAAGTCTATAACATAATTCGAGCGATGAAAAATAGAATGAATTCCGGAATAGACAATCTACCCCAAAACTTTTAAAACTGTGTGTCGTAGAGGTAACTAACCCAATAACTAACTTAATCAATTAATCTTTTATTGAATGCTGCTTCCCGGATAAGCTGTAAATTGCAAAAGTTAGACCAATACTTAAGAAATCGTGGAATCCCTAACCATCCAAGCCAGTATAGGCCAATTGCACTTTTACCGACAGTTTCAAAAATATTTGAAAAAGCTATGGGTAATCGGCTAAATAAATTCTTTGAAAAATTCGATGTACTAAACGCGAACCAACTCGGTTTTAGAAGGATATCGTCCACTGTTTTAGCCGTTACCAAATATATACAAGAAGCTTTAAGCCATATAAACGTAAAAAAATATGCAGTCGGGGTTCTATTTAGACCTAACAAAAGCATATGATAAAGTTTCACAAAAGATATTACTGTCCAAACTGTACGGTCTAGGGATACGTGGTTACACACATTTGTGGCTTAAATCATAGAAAACTTTAATGAATCCACAGGTGAACTAGAAACTATAACTTCACGAACATTTACAACAAAAGAAGCCTAACGCGTCGCTGAAAACCCCGTTTGAAACGGTTCAGTTGTTTGTGAGTAATTAGCGCTGCTGCTTGAATACCTTTTGTCTGAGTGAACCGTTTTAAATGAATTTAAGGTAATATACCTACATAGCATAGAAGCAAGGTATGTTTTTGAAAACCCTGTTTTAGTCAGTTCAATACTTAGTTTGTGAATTACTTGCGCCGCCACTTAAAACTTTGCGTCCTTCTGTTTGAGTGAAAAGTTTGCAATGAAACTAAACTTTTAGTTGCACGGAAAGAAGCCCAACGCGTCATTGAAAACAACGTTAGAATCATTTCAGTAGTTTGTAAATTATTGGCGCCGCCGCTTGAAACTTCGCTTACCTCCTGAAACAACAACGAAACTAAACTTTTATGTTGCACGAAAGATAGCCGAACTCGTAATTGAAAACCCTGTTTGAATCAGTTCAGCAGTTTACTTGGAATGGAGGAAACTTTGAGTACTTTCTGTTTCAGTGAACCGTTTGCAATAAAACTAAGCTTACATGTTGCACTGAATAAATCAAATATGTTTTTAAAAACCCTGTTTAATGCAGTTCACTAGTTTGTGACTTATTTGCGCAGCCGCATGAAACTTCGCGTACCTTTTGTTTAAGTGAACCATTTGCAATGTAAATAAGCAATGGAGCTAAGCTTTATGTTGCATGAAAGTAAGCCAAACTCGAAGTTGAAAACCCCGTTTGAATCAGTTTGGTAGTTTGTGAGTTATGGTCGCACAGGCAGTTTGATATTTTACATTGGTGTAGCTTCTGATTGAGTGAACCGATTTAAATGAAAAACAGCCTATATATTGCTCAGAGCTAAGCTTAATCTTCTTGCGAAACACGCGAGAAAATCGGATCTGTAGTTTCGGAGATTATCCAATACATGCAGACAGACAGACAGAAAGACAGACAGACAAAAAATTAAAAAAACATATTTTTGTGTTCTATCAGTCCTTTCTTATCGCCCACACAATTTTTTTTTACAAATTCATCAAAAGTATAGCCATACGGTTTTCTACTGTTTAATTATATGTATAGATGTTAACAACTAGTTACGATCTCATATGTCCCTACGCGGACGGAGTCACGGGCAACAGCTAGTATTAATATAAAATTTTGATGTCTTACTGCGAATCCAATTGACATTTTGGTAAAATTACTTTGCGATTTGGAAGTCAAATTAAAGAGGACCGAATAGAATTTACTTAGGATCTTATAAGAGAAATAAGCACAAAAGAGGAAGGACGATTATAAAAAAAAATGTGTTTATTGAATACAAACAACAACGATGGTCATTAATAATAATAATATATTTATTTATTCAGACGACACAATGGCCCATTTGTTAGTAAAAAGAAAGCACACTTAAAACTATGTTATTAGATTACAACGAATTATATTGATAAAATAATTAAAGACGATTTAATACAAAATTTTAGATAACATCGGTCGGTCAGTAGAAATACAACCATCAGGGTGAATTTCTCTTGACCAACCAATGCAGGAGATTGCGCATAATTGGCAAGTCATAATGTCCTACTACAGTCATCAGGATGGAGTTGGAGCTAGCCCACATCCTGCATAGCAACGAGGCTGCTCTTTTGCGCATAAAGGCGTAAAAGTCATCTGTACGAGCCTCCGCGAACATGCCTGAAGCGCTACAAAAACGAGGTAGCCCCAACAGCATCCTGAAACCGTTATTATATTGAACACGCAGGACGTTGATGGCTTTCTGCGTATAGCTGGCCCACAGACTGCACGAGAAGAATATTTGACAATAAGCTTTAAAGAGCGTGATTTTAACTTGTTCGCTACATCGTGCAAACCTGCGCACCAGCATATTACATCGAACCGCCAACGCCCTACGTTCCCTCTCAATATCTACATGGTCCTTAAGGTCATCGGTTAGGAAATACCCCAGGTATTTAAACTTGTAAACCCGCTGTAATTCTATTCCGTTTAGTGTAACGGCAGGTATAGACGTAGGACATTTCCCCCCGATCGCCTTACAGACCATGTACTCGCTTTTTTTGACATTATAGGTCAATCCGTGCATCTGTGCATACTCCTCTCATGTACGGAGCAGTTCTCTCAATGCTCTGACCGATGGACACAGCAGCACCATATCGTCCGCGTAATTGATATTATTGATAGTAACATCGTGCACACGACACCCAATACGCTTGCTGCTGAGCCCAACGATCAGATCGTCTATATATAGATTAAAAAGCTTAGGTGAAGTGAGTCCACCCTGTTGCACTCCGCACTCCAACTTGTAGGAGCTAGACAGTTTATCAGCCCATCGTACACAAATTTTCTGATGACCGTACCAAAACTGGAAGATACGCAACAGCTCTGCTGGCACATCTCTCTCCCGTAGCTTGTTCCAAAGTACATCATACGACACAGTGTCGAACGCCCGTGAAAGGTCCAAAAAACACGCGTATACGGGCGTTCGACGCCGTGTGTAGTATTGTACGGTCTGCTTCAAGCAAAATATTGCACTTTCGGTAGACAGACCGGGTCGAAACCCAAACTGCGCATCGTGCAAGTGTAAATATTTTTCAAGATGAGTGTCCAGCAGGCTGTCGAGCACCTTCCCGAGCACGGTCGCCAGGGAAATTGGTCGATAATTGCTTTATTCAGCTACATCTCCAGTCCTGTTTTTTAAGATTGGCACTACAACAGTACGCATAAGGTCATGTGGCAGGTACGAGTGCCCCATACACAGAGAATAAAACATAGCGAGCACCCGTGGCAAATGGACGCCTGCATGTTTTAAGTGTTCGATGCTAAGGCTATCGTGACCCGGAGACTTTCCTCTGGTCATCTTTTTAATAACATTTGCCACTTGCTTAGCAGAAAAACGCACTAAATCCGAGTCACGAAAGGCCTTGTCATCGACCACCTCAACTGATGGACCCAAAGGCGGCTGAACCCTAAAATGCTCCACAAACATGGTCGCAATGGACTCAGGTTTATTTGCACTACCTACACTCACAGGGAGGGTAGGCTTAAGATCAAGCTTATTTGTAGCCTTCCAAAATTTACTAAAGTTTTTGGAGGCGCAATGTGACGCAATGATATCAAGCTTTATTTGCTCTTATTGTTTTTGACACCAGCTCAGCCTGCTCTTAAATATTTTGCGACTGGCGCACATATCATCATAGGTAGGTCCACAGAAGCCACATTTGATACTTAAGCCTAGCATTCACGTGTGCAGCACGAACATGTTTGTTCCAGCCTACCACACGCTTACGTCTCTTCACATTACCGCTATAAAATGAAACATGAGTACGCACAGCGGACTCAGATAAGATTGAAACAATATCTGTGTACATTTTATCCAGCAACCGCTTATGGTGTTCACTGTTAAAGTGTAAGTGACTACATTCAGAGAATTCCTGAGGAAAATAAATTAGCCTTGCACAATTTATTGAAGCTATCTATCTGTTCACAGTCTCTTTCACCCCATATTACTTTGTTACAGTATGAGTTACTTTTGGGTTTTATAGGTTTAAGCAGATCTACCTGGCAATCAATAAAAAAAGGAAGGTGATCAGATACATGTACATCATATGACACACTTGAGCTTACTATAGTACACCACGCCGCTTCCGTCAACACGCAGTGGTCTAACCAACGCTGGCAGCCATGCACTTCACTGACGTACGTATGCGTGTCCGCCGATAATAGTTCTAGGTCGGCACAGCGCCACTGTTGCTCAGAACAAAAGTCCAAGAGTTCGGTAGCAAAAGGCTCGCCAGGGTGTGCATTGAAGTCTCCAAGGACGTATACAGCTTCTGCATCACTATTTTCAACGATCGCACTTATTTCGCTAAGACAATCAGTAAAATCCTCAACTAGACAGTCAATATTTTTTATATGAATAGCGGGTGACGAGTCTGTTTTTCTGAGGTAAACACGATCATAAGCTACCCATACGTATTGATACCCTTTTTCCTTCTTGAATTTCCTAGCAGCAGCGTGCAGCTCTTTGCATTCCGGGGAAGCGTGTTCATTAATGTAGACTCTGCGCTTCTCGCCGCTGACGCCAAGGTGGTGTGAGTCTAGAGGGGCATCCTTGTTCGCTTTGTTGTAGCGTCTATACCCAGATATGATACAGTCGCGGTGACGCTAAGAGGGCAAAGTTATCAAAATGGGGCGAGGGCGATCCTAATCAGCGTGAAGCTTAGCAATTCTTCTTATTGGACAGAGTCCCTTACCAGGGTAGGGAAATTCGATCATATTACACAGCTTCTCGAATAAGATTTCCAGATTTTCATGGCGGTTTTTAGGTACTGCTTGAACCTCGACGTTGCTACTTCTGGAGATTTTCTCAAGTGTCTAAATCCTCAAATTCATTTTTGCGATTTCATTTTGCAGTTTAAGATTGTCGCTAGACAAGGTTGTGATGTTTTTGTTAGCTTCCAGTTCTTGTTGTTTGGAGTCCAGAAAATTGGTGGTTTCTGTAAAATCATTTTTGACTACATCTAATTGGGTCTTAAACTCGCCTCTGATAGAGTTCAGTTCAAGTTTATAGCATTCGTGATTGAGGTCTTGATCTCACTTAGTTTGGAGTCAAGCATTTTTGTTAATTTGGTGTCTAGAATAGAGTTCAATTTTGAATCTAGGAGTGTCTTAAATTCTTTCAGTGATATAGATGTAGCTTTTTTACTTACTAGCGTCAACCCTAAGCGACGAGTTCTGACGATCCAGTTCAAAGATTGGGTCGTTCGTTGATTCATTAAGTTCCATGTAGGACGAAGATGCTGCCTTCGTGATATTATGGCAACTTCTATGGTTGGTAACATAGCTATTACCTTGTGTCATGTCATTGGCGCGGTACATGCTGGCTGGACTTACGGTACGCACCGGGGTCTCTTTATTGTTCCTTCCCTTGCAGCACCGCATTTCGCAACAGGCGGCGCAATTCCATGTCGATTTATATTTTATGGATAGCTTTGAAAATTCATGTTCGGTGGTATGACAGCACTCTAAATGCTAGAACTCCGCGCATAATGAACACTTGAGGTACTTGTTTGAAATTATTTCACTTTTACACGCCGCACATACTTTAGCCATATTATAATATCAATAAATAGTATTTATCTACAACACCAAAGCGGTAAAGTTAGCGACTGTCGTTACGAGTATTTCACGCGTACAATGGTACACGGATGACAAGACGGTCGTCACCCAGTGGTGATGATTCACACAAACGATGTTGTTTTGAATTACTAGCGTAAAAGATTTGCTTATATCTTCCACTATTTTGTGAGTTTCAAAATAATTAATTCACAATATTAATCTTCACAATACTGCCCAAATCAGTTTATTAAATTTAGTTTGTAAAAGACACTTATTTCACTAATTTTGAATAAAAATACGGAGTGATTTGACTAAGTGACTGCTTGCTAGCGATTCCGGACGGTTAATGACAGCATACTCGCGGTTCTGGTCTGAGCAACAAGTCTGTTCAGTAGCGGATTCGTAACGGTCAATCGAAATGGCACTATCTTTGGGTATCTACCCTCTCATCAGACACCTCACTTCCACGTCCATTTTAACGTTTATTAGAATAAACGCAGAACATCTATGCAAAAATGCGATAAACAGAAATGTTAAAAACTACAAAAATGTTCAGTTATGTCGCCCTAGGTTAGGTTTTCTCCTCAATATTTCAGATTTTTTGCCTTACGATTTTATTTTATGTATCGACGTACGTAGGTACGCACGGCAACATAACCAGTATAAGCTGAATCAGCGGTACACTAGAAACGCCCAAAACTGAGACCCGCTCAAGGTCAAAGTATTTCCACTGACGTGCGGCCGTGTGTACATATTATTACTTTTGTATGTGTATGTATATATTATGTGCATATACTGTATACTATATATCATAGAATACATGAAACAGCTATATATATATATATATATACATACTAAGTGTCTCGCTATAAACATTCTCTCTCAAAAACATGGGTTGGCTGGTTTTATAGCGCTAAGACCCGGAACAAAATAAACATGTAATTTAATATGTCCTTTCGGCCGCCTCTATTGGATTAATGTTGAAATAAGAAAATTGTAATAATGTTGAAACAAGATATTCGCAGCTGTATCAATTGACGTTTATATGTAGTTCGCTTGCGTCAGAAGGACACCACGATCCCACCAAAAACATTTCCTGTATAATTGGTTGCCAAGACCAAATTGGCTGATACATAACGATTTCACTGTTAAAGGTTACCAAATCCTATGAAGGGCCTATTTTCCTTTAACTCTACAAAAATTACATTTTGGTAATCAATATATACTCGTATTATAAAAGAAAGTGTACAATGTGCGTGCCGCTAAAACTCAGAAATGATTCCAAGTACAATCAAGGGAGTTATATGGTGTAATAGCCCTCTATCTCCCATCCATGAAGAAGGTTCCCGTTTTTACCTGAAAGACGTGCTTTTGAAGATATAAGGGCTGGAAATTTTGCCCTCTAGAAATTTCAAGAGCAGTCCTGAATATTCGAGAGCGAATGTTGTGGAATGTTCGGGAACATACCAGATCATTGTGGAATATTCCAGAACACTCTTAAATGTTGTGGAATATTCTGGAACATTGTGGACCATTTTTTTTTTGTATGAGCGGAGCTACCTTTTGATAGGGTACCCCAAGATAATTAGATTTTGGCCTAGACAAAAATCGGAACCAAGATTTTCTTTTTGTGGTTTATGAAGTCTTGGAAGTAATTACATAATTACTTAAAATTAAGCATATCACCAAATGGGACAAGGCAGCAGATTAAAAAAACCCTATTATATGGTATAAATAGTTACTGTGGCAAAAATGCCAACTAAACGAAATGTTTTCTGGGCTCGTTCAATGATAAACTTTTAGTATTTTACAAAATAATTAAGCACCTAAGTTCTTAGGTAAAGCCTTAAATCAAAAAAATCCCACTAAAAGTTTTATTTCTTTTTGTCTGCTCGGGCAAAATACATAACTATCTCGTGACTTTTTGTACTTCAAAATTTTGTTGTACTTGATCAAACAGTCATAAAAGTGAACACAATATGTTAAAGCTTTACAGTGGTATAATTATTGAGGGATTTCTCTTTGGCCAAAATAGTTAACTGAATGAAAAGTGTTTGATTATACTCTAAAACTGTACTTACGTTGATTACTTTGAAAATTAAACATTTCAGGCAATAGCGTATATTTTTATATAAAAATTACATTATGTAGCGCTTATATCGACCCTAAAGAAGTTGAAATAAAGTTCATAATTGACATTAACATAGTACACGGCTCGTGATTGCACGGTACGGCAACGTCGCATTGCTTCGCTGTTTTTTTCGGTACGCGCTTCGGAATTTAAAGTTAAACATAAAAGATGAAAATTTACATCGGTTGTAGTAAGCTGAAAATACTTTTGATCTTCTGATCTAAATCTAAATATATAAAACAGCATGCCCTGACCGACTGACTGACTGATTCATCAACGCCGAGCCGTAACCGATAAAGCTACAGATGTGAAATTTTGTAAGTAGTTTTTTTGTACGTCAAGACTACACATTAAGAAAGGATTTTCTGAAATTCATCCCCTGAGGGGTTGAAAAATGGGGTGGACGTTTGTATGAATATTCTACAGGTTTGACATGAGACTCAAAATAATTGTGGATTTGATCTAATGAAAGGGAAAAACCGGCCAAGTGCGAGTCGGACTCGCGCACCGAGGGTTCCGTACCACCACATGATATAAATTGTATTAGTTGAAATGTCAGTAAATTACTGTGGTCGATTTTTGAAGTTAAAACTTCTTCAGCGGCGCTTGGCACTTTTTCAGATGGGGAAAAAATTATTAACTCGCATCAGAAGTCGCGTCAGATCTCGGATGAAGTATAGAAATGGATTTGAAAATAAGCATACCAAGTTAGAGCAGGCTCAATATATACAAAAGTTCTAATATGTGATAAAGATCAAAACATCTTTTTTATCTTTGTCGCGTCAGATCTCGGATGAAGTATAGAAATTGATTTGCAAATAATCATACCAAGTTAGAGCAGGCTCAATATATACAAAACTTCTAAAGTGTGATAAAGACCAAAACATCTTTTTTGTCTTTGTCATAGCAGGCCTGTCTGTGAAATAGGCAGCTTTTTCCAAGATCAAAGGAGTGCGACTCCTGTAAACTTGTTTACTATTATAATATTCTGTGGTCTTAGTCTCGGCTTTTTTTGTTGTGCACAACGTGATATGTGCACGACAGACTTGACGTACTGGTTTTGATCGTTATTTAATAGCGAATCCTAAATGTATGAGATCTACGTTTCGGATGACAGCTGTCAAACTAAAAATCGCTATAACTCGAAAACTACTGACCCTAGCCTACTCGTGTGCTGAGACAAATGATAGGACTCGATGAGATCTTCATTTCGGATGACAGCTGTCAAACTGAAAATCGCTATAACTCGAAAACTACTGACCCTTGACTACTCGTGTGCTGAGACAAATGATAGGTCTCGATGAGATCTACATTTTGGATGACGGCTGTCAAAGTAAAAATCGCTATAACTTGAAAACTACTGACCCTAGACTACTCATGTGCTGAGACAAATGATAGGTCTCGATGAGATCTTCATTTCGGATGACAATTGTCAAACTTAAAATCGCTATACCTCCGAAACTACTGACCCTAGACTACTCGTGTGCTAAGACAAATGATAGGTCTCGATGAGATCTACATTTTGGATGACAGCTGTCAAAGTAAAAATCGCTATAACTTGAAAACTACTGACCCTAGACTGCTCATGTGCTGAGACAAATGATAGGTCTCGATGAGATCTACATTTCGGATGACAGCTGTCAAACTAAAAAACCCCATAACTTGGAAACTACTGACTCTACAATACTCATGTGCTGAGACAAATGATAGGTCTCGATGAGATCTACATTACGGATGACAGCTGTCAAACTAAAAAAACCCCATAACTTGGAAACTACTGACTCTAGTGTACTCGTGTGCTGAGTCAAATGATAGGTCTTGATGAGATCTACATTTCGGATGACAGCTGTCAAAGTAAAAATCGCTATAACTTGAAAACTACTGACCCTAGACTACTCATGTGCTAAGACAAATGATAGGTCTCGATGAGATCTACATTTCGGATGACAGCTGTCAAACTGAAAAACCCCATAACTTTGAAACTACTGAATCTACAATACTCATGTGCTGAGACAAGTGATAGGTCTCGATGAGATCTTCATTACGGATGACAGCTGTCAAACTAAAAAAACCCCATAACTTGGAAACTACTGACTCTAGTGTACTCGTGTGCTGAGTTAAATGATAGGTCTTGATGAGATCTACATTTCGGATGACAGCTGTCAAAGTAAAAATCGCTATAACTTGAAAACTACTGACCCTAGACTACTCATGTACTGAGACAAATTTTAGGTGTCGATGAAGAAGTACACGAGCAATGACGCGATTGACCCTTACAAAAACATCATATTCAAAAATTCAAGTTTTCACTTCTGCCGGCACTCTCGGAGTGCAACTCGTCCTTTTTTGAGTCCGACTCGCACTTGATAAGTTTTTATATTTTGTAGCTTATGCAGCATGAGATACAGCCCACTGACAGACAGTCAGACAGACATCGGAGGCATATTTGTATGATCCCGTTTTTCACCCTATGGGTACGGAACCATAAAGTCTGAAATAATTAAAGTTTACAACCTTTCTCAGAACCAATTAACGCTAGCTAGCTTCCACTTCAAGTAAATTCTTATTAAAGAGGAGTCAAGATCGGGGGTTCAAGAGCAAAAGCTTAGCACGCTAGTCCGACTCGCACTTGCCCGGTTTTTTGTAACACTGTATCCCACAATGATATTTTCTCCTTTCAATGGACTGTTTGAAATGTTGTTGTTTGTACAAGCAGGCAGCCAGACACTTGCAGCCCACTCTAGCTACTTGGACTGTTGAAATAAGAACACTAAAAAGTCTAATATTATGTCAGGCTTGACATTACGTAGAAGAAAAAAGTCTCGGGGCGCACGGCACGCCATACCGGTTCTAAAGAACATATAATATTACGCCGGTTCTCGCTCGCTTGACGCGATCTATTGAATTAAAAATCAACTTTTTTATCTTTTTATAATTATGCTTAATTTTATAAATAAAGGAAAGAACACACGATGAAACCTGTAATTAAACAAAAGTTTTTCAGTTGGTATTTTTGCTTCAACATTAAATACGAAAATATTTAACTTTAGATTAATATGCTTAATTTTAGGTAATTTGCTCAAAAACTGTCCTGGAAAGTCTATCAAATTTAAAATAATTTGGTTGCCATTTTTGCCTGGACTTTTATGTAACTTGCATACAAATTTGCTAATAAAAAAATATGCGCAAATATTTTTTGCTTAGTTTTAATTGAAGTAGGTACCTTGGAACCCACATCAAAAGTTTACCCCATCAGATATTAGTTACAATTTTTGGCTTGACTTCACATGCATAAACAAACAAAAAAATATATTTTCTGGAGAATCTAAAAGCCAGCCAATTCATTAAAAAATATTTTTTACATAAGTGTTCCACCACCTATTATAATACATAGCAACTTTATGGTAAATCGACGGTTTCGATTTATGTCCAGCCAATTAACAATTACAGCTTCAGGACTCGGCCTAGGGGTATATAAAGCAAGATCTATCGTGGGTTCGAACGTTCTAGATTGTTGTGGAATATTCGGGAATACTCTAGAATTTTCGGGAATACCCCAGATATTGTGGAATATTCCAGTACACTCTCTTATGTTGTGCAATATTCTGCAACATTGTGGAAAGTTCAGTCTTTTATTCCAACTACAACATAATCACATATCAACTCTCTAAGCGAAGCCGGGTACCTCAGCTAGTTAATAAATAATTAAGTATGACTTACTTAATAAGTATAACTTTTTGCTGTCACAGATTTATTTATTTTTTCTTTGTTTGTGTGCAAAGCCCAGCCTGAATACAAAATTTCAGGTTTCTAGGAGTTCAGAAAGATTCGAAAAGGTTTTGATGATATTAAGAGTAAAAGAGTATGAGAAAAAAATATCTCCGCGATGTGGTTGATATAAAGGTAATGAAAACGACATTATCAAAGCATTATCCCACCAAAAACATTTTCATGTAAAATGTTGCCAAGACGAGACCATATAGCTCGCATTTTCAAAAAGTTATCAGATCTCACGTAGAGCCAAGCTTCTAACTCTACACGCCTTAACACTACAAGCCCTAACTTCACAAAATCTACACCTAAGTCAAAATATGTGGCGGTTACTTTTAACCGTTTCTGAGATAAATAAAAAAAAACTATAATCAGGGACCTGTTTGAGGTTGGGGAAGGGGGAGAATTTTTTAGATTTGATCAGGGGACCTAAAGAACACTTTAAAAACAAGAAACCCCTTACCGTAGTTTTGCCCAGGTTATTGTTCGAATTTTTTGAATTACGAGTAGTAGGATTTCGGCGTGACAACATTGATTTTTGAATTCTGCGGTGTTCAAAACCCCACAAAAACTTGATTGTCAGATCTGGTCCCATTTAAGTTCTGACCCTAAGAAGGAGAGCCAAATTTTGAAATTCATCCCAGTCTATTTGGAATATTCTTGAGTTATGTCAGCTAATTTTAAAAGTTCTGTTTTAGTCGATGCATAAAGTTTAATGTCATCCATATACATGAAGTGAGATACGGTGTGTTTTCTATTGCTATGTTTGAGTTTGAAACCAAGTCCAGATTCGTTTAAAATATCTGAGAGTGGATTGAGGGCAAGACAAAACCATAGGGGGCTTAAGGCATCGCCTTGGAAGATTCCTCTCTGTATACGGATCGGTTCAGTAGTTAGTGTAGTGGTTTCGTTTTTTATGTCTAGGACTGTTTTCCAATTTCCCATGGCAGTTTGTAGGAATGTAACCTCTGCCGTGCTAGCTTAAAAACTGTTTTTTTTTTCAATTTGCCGAAACTGATATAGCAACACTGCGTGACTCAATGAATTATGCCGCATCTTTCTATTTGAGTCTTACTCGCTAATTCCTATTGGTAACCGAGATACGTTTATCCAAAAAAGGGTATATATGTCGTGGGCCAATCGTTGAATTGGGCCGATCGAGATCTGCCTGGGCACATCACGATGTGCCGCCATTTCGTGATCTGGCCAATTATTTCATGATGTGCCCAATGTAAAATTGGGCAGATCGATGAGAGCAACCCATTTGTCGATTTGCCCTACCAGTCACTTGGCCACATCGTGATAAGGCTGGGCACATCGAGATATGGCTGGACGCATCGTAATGTAGTTCCATTTTTCGACGCTTGTGGCGCTGTTTGCGCTCTGTTAGCTGTGTGTTAGGTTATGTTAGTAAGGTTAGTGTCGGCGACAGAACCTTTTTTTACGACTACTTTTTATAGATTTTGAATATTTGCTTTACTTTTTTAGAACTTTGTATTTTTGACAACGATTTTGTTTTACTTTGACTTAGTTCCATGTCACGTTCTCTGGTGAAAGTTGATTATAGTTTGAAATCAAGAAAAGTGTTTAATTTTTATCGTGATCAAGGATATTAAGGTAAGGACCTGGCGGCCATGCCCTGCCGTACGCTACATTTTGGTCCTTCGAGCCGGATATTTAATCAGAACCTTCGTTTTTTTAAGTATGGCCCAGGGCACCAGGTCGCGAGTAGCAGCCGCAGCCGCAGCGGCAGCTCAAGAGGCTTCCGCACGGTCGGTCGCTCCATCGAGGGACGCGCAGGAGGAAGCAGGTCAAGATTTCAACCCTAACCCCACCTCGCTTTCACGTGAGGAACCTGCTGTCCTGCCACGACCCTCGTCTTCAGGAAACACTTCAGTTCACTCAACTAGTTCAACTGTCAAAGCTCAAAAGCTAGCAGCACATGCAGAGTACGCACGCCGTTTGGCTGATATTCAGTCTAAGGTTGCACAAGTGGAGTTAGACGCTAAGTTAGCTGCTATTGACGCCGCCGCAAGCGAACGCTCAGTAGTTTCGGACATGCGTGTCACAGATTGGCTTGACCATAACGACCAGACGCATCAGTCTACTAATTTTTCACGTCCTACCTCACCACGAGCCGACGGTGACCACTGCGCGTCGCTCGACAACACCACGTCGCTTTTAAATCCGGCGCTAGGCTTTGTCGACATGCTTCGCGCGTCACCCGACGCTGCCCTGCCTGCTACGCTTCAAGTAACGTTGGAATTTACGCGCGCCTCACGCGCTTCGCCTAATATGCTCCAAGCAGAGCAATACTTACCATGTACAACTAGCAAGATACCTGATAGAGACGCCTCTCACTTTTGTGAACCGTATAGCTGTCAGCGTCACGATTATGGCCCACTCGACATGGCTTCGTCATCCTACAGACAGACGCAAGGCCTCGAGCAGCCATACAACTCACTACCTAACTTTAATAAAGATAATTTATTTCAGGCTGTGTTAACAAATGAGCATGGATATGCGGACGTGACTTGCAAAGTTCCTAACTATCCGCAGCCCCCTCCCGTCCGCGCGCATTTCGCCCCTGCGCAGTATGCATTCATGGACGTGGTCAGCGCGGCTCCGGTCTCTGGTGCTCAGACGCACAACGCCCCTGTGCAGCACCCAGTTACTAGCGGCGCGCATGTCGCCTCTGTGCAGCGCCCGGTTGCTACCGGCGCGCATGTCGCACCAGTGCATGCACGTGCCGACGTCGCTTCATCTCCGGCTGCATTCAAGGCCCAACGTGAGCCGGCTACTTTCTTCCCTGCGGTCTCAGCGGACACATTATACTTTACACCACGACTTCATTTAGGAACACAATACACAAACAATTGTAAACAAAATAAAAATTTCGCAGAGCCCCAACACTTTTCAAGGGACGGTTTTCATCAGCTAGCTGAGGCTATCGTGCAACTGTCAAAAAACTCTGGTAAGTCGGGCGGGGTAAGGCTGCCTACGTTCTCTGCAGATTCACCAAATAGTTGGCTTTCTTTTAGAAATTCCTATTTAAAGTCGAGAAATTCGTTTACTCCTGCTGAGAACATAGACAGACTTAACGAGGCCCTCCGTGGCTTAGCACGGGAGGCCGTCTGCTCTCTTCTCGTTTTGGCTCAACATCCAGATGAAATAATGTTCGCGTTAGAAGAGCAGTATGGTCGCCCGGAGCTAATTATTCAGCACCTTATCGCGTCATTGAGAGGCACTCCGAGGCTCACCTCCGGAGCGGATGGACCCAAAGAACTCCATCATTTAGCTTGCTTGCTTAGAAATTGTGTAAACACGATTCGCTTATTAAACTCTATAGAGTTCTTGGCCTCCCACGACCTCCTGAGGTGTGTGATCGGTAAGCTCACCCCTCTCCTGCGCGATAAGTGGTTGGATTATGCGTTTAGCCAACCAAATAACAAGTTTAAAATTGAATTGTTGTCAGAGTTTTTAACTCTTCAAGCTAACAAATATTTTTCATTTGGACTTGTTGATATTGATTTTTTTGACAGGAACGTCACAAAGAAATATTCCGACAGGGTTCACTCAGCTGAGGTTGCATACAATTCGGGCCCATCGACAAGCAATGAAGAACCACCAAAAAGTTTCAATGCCAACAAATCAGGTAGGAAATCAACCCCGCCTATCGTCACTTGCCGATACTGCCAAAAGGGCAAACATGAGGTTAGTAAATGTGACAAGTTTATAGCTCTGTCTGTTGACGATAGGTGGCGCTGGGTGTTGGATAATAAAGTTTGCCACAAATGTTTTAACAAGGGCCATGTTTATAGTAGATGCAAGCGTTCTTGTAATGTAGTAGGTTGCAAATTTAGTCGTAAGCATAATCCGCTTCTTCATAGACAGGTCGATAATTCTGATGAAGTCAACCACGCTCAAGATCAGCAGTCACAGCGTCAAGGCACGCCTCCGGAACCGGAACAGCAGTCACGGCATGAGGACAAGCCACCACCAGAACAACAAGTTTCGGCACATGCTTCTTGTAACTCTGAGCCCAGTGACTACGTTCTGTCCGGTTCGTCTACTTTCAGTACTTTGTTAAAGGTCGTTCCTGTTACTGTGTCGGGTCCGAAAGGTTCGTTTGATACATTTGCGCTCTTGGACGATGGCTCTACCGCTACTTTAGTTGACGCAAAAGTAGCTGAAGCACTCGGCGTGCAAGGACCCAAAAAAGCCCTTAAAGTTAATTGCATCGGCGGGCTCTCATTGGATATGGCGGTTGAGTTTGTGGACTTACAGATTAAAGGTAAATATGGATCTGAAACTTTTATTTTATCTGGAGTACGAGCAATCCCCGATCTCGGAATTGGGCCTCAATCTGTTAAAACAGTTGATATCAGTAAGTTTCCGTATTTGGACGGGCTCGCTCAGGAACTCACTTATGAATCAGCCAAACCGATGCTTCTTATCGGAGTTGATAATTGGCAGTTAACCCTTCCGCTGGCCGTCCGTCGTGGACCTCGTCATCGCCCAGTGGCCGTACAGACCCCCTTAGGTTGGGTCATTTACGGGACTCTACCCGGTGGGAAACTTTCAGGTGAGTCAGTTCATCATGCTTCTACTGATAGTTTAGATACGCTAATTAAAGACCATTTCAAATTAGACTCTATTGGAATCTCCAAAAAAGGAATTGTTTGTGAAGCCGATCAAGTTGCCGTCAAAATTTTAGAGGAAACGAGTCGTCGCCTGCCGTCTGGCAGATTTGAAACGGGTCTCCTTTGGCGTCCAGATATTAAAGATGTACCGGTCAGCTACAATTTGGCTTTATCGAGATTCGTTAGCCTAGAACGCAAATTTTCCCGTGATCCCAGTTATGCCGATGCGTACAAGCGTAACATCGGGGATATGATCGCAAAGGGTTACGCTGAGCTTTGTACCGACATCCAACCTTCCGGGATCTGCTGGTATCTCCCACATTTTGGGGTATTTCACCCCCAAAAAAAGAAGCTACGTGTAGTTCATGATGCCGCTGCAAAATGCTCAGGTGTAAGCCTTAACTCATTACTTTTGTCCGGCCCTGACCTCCTTCAACCTCTGTTGGGGATTTTAATGAGGTTTAGGGAGGGAAAAATAGCTTTAAATGCTGATATTCGGGAAATGTTTCCTCAATTTAAAATTAGGGTAGAAGATCGTGATGCCCAAAGGTTTTTGTGGCGATCTTCCCCCTCCTCTCCTATAGAGCAATATAGGATGGCTTCTATGATGTTCGGAGCCACCTCAAGCCCATGCACAGCTATATACTTAAAAAATAAAAACGCTTTGGATAATATAGCGAAATTCCCAGAGGCCGCGTCGGCTATTATCAAAGATCATTATATGGACGACTTTCTCGGTAGTGTTGACGACCCAGGTCAAGCTGCCCGTTTAGCGGCAGATATTGTTACGGTACATAAATTCGCTTGTTTGGAAATTCGTGCTTGGGTATCTAACTGTGCAGAAGCTTTGTCGCTCGTAGACACCGAACTTCGGGCCGTTGATTCTTCCGAGGTTGGTCTAGGTCCTAAATCGCCGGACCAGATTCGGATTCTCGGGGTGGCTTGGAATGTTTTAGAAGATCGACTTAACTTCAGGAAAGTAATTGACATGACTGGAAAACTAACTAAAAGATTAGTCCTTTCTCAACTCATGCGCGTTTACGATCCTTTAGGTTTTCTAACGCCTGTCGTTATTGCAGGGCGCATTTTTTTTCAGGACACTTGGCGAACTGGTATCGGTTGGGATGAGGAGCTTTCTTGTGAGGAAGCCCTTAAGTGGACTTCATGGTGTGAAAGCCTGCTTACTGTTTCAAATACTGTATCTATTCCGCGTTGCTATCGTTCGAAGCAAAATCAAGTGGATTGTCAGCTTCACGTACTAGCCGATGCCAGTGAGCTCGCTTACGCTTGTGTCGCCTACTGGCGCTTTACATTTATAGACGGTGATATTGAACTTTCATTAATTGGCGGAAAGGCTCGTTTATCGCCATTAAAACCATGTTCAATTCCTCGTCTGGAATTACAAGCTGCTCTTTTAGCGGCTCGGTTTGCAACTTATATTAAGAACGCGCATCGTTACGAAGTTAGCCGTGTGGTGTTTTGGTCTGATTCATTAACAGTGCTAAAGTGGCTTCGAAGTGATGCGCGAAATTTTAAGCCATTCGTTGCACACCGAGTTGGGGAGGTTTTAGAGACTACGAACGTGGGTGATTGGCGGTACGTTCCTACCGCACTTAATGTTGCAGATGATGCAACTCGTGGTCAGTGTCATCTTAATTCGGATTCACGATGGTTCACTGGCCCCGATTTTCTTTTGTCTCCACCAAGTAATTGGCCTTCTGAGCCTTTAGTTTGCCTGCCCCCAGTGTTGGACGAATTAAAACCTTCCCGGGTCTTGTTTATTAATGGAGCTTCTCAGTTACCCACACCTGTGATTCCAGATCCTTCTCGTTTTAGTGTTTGGTCTCGGTTGGTTCGAGCCACAGCTCGTACGCATTTATGTGCGAAATTATTTAAATCGAAACGAAATTCAAAAAATACAAAAACTTTTCTTCTTTCGGCGGAAGATATTTTAGAGGCTGAAAGGCATCTTTTCCTTGCCTCACAGTTGGAATCTTTCAAGGAAGAGATGTCTGGCTTAATTGCTAATTTGCCTTGTCTTGATGGTAGCAGAACCTCAAAACAAGGCAGATTAAAAAATATTTCAATTTTTTTGGGGAGGGATGGTTTAATTAGATTATCTGGAAGAGTTAGTGCTGATATGGCGCCTCCAGGTCAAGTCATCAACCCAGTCGTCTTAGATGGTAAAAGCCCAATTGTGCGACTTTTGATTTCGTCTTATCATCAAAAATTTGCGCACGCAAATATTGAGTCGGTAGTTAATGCCCTAAGAACAAAGTTTTTTATTTTATGTTTGAGGCCCAGCGTAAGGTCGGTGGCAAAAAGTTGCAGAGACTGCAGAAGAAGAAGGAGTCAACCCTTGATTCCAAGTTTTGGAGATCTTCCAGAAGCAAGACTTGGCCACCACAGACGCCCATTTACGTTCGTCGGTTTGGACTATTTCGGACCGCTGGAGGTTGCTGTTGGTCGCCGTCGTGAGAAACGCTGGGTCGCTCTTTTTACTTGTTTGACGTCAAGAGCGGTTCATCTAGAAGTCGTTTCTTCCCTTTCATCGGACGCAGCAATTATGGCCTTACGTCGTTTTATTGCCAGAAGGGGAATGCCAGTCAAAATTTATTCAGATAATGGAACGGCCTTTGTGGGAGCGGCGAAGAAGCTTGGAGATGTTTTTGATTTTTCTGCCAACAACAAAATAACTTGGAGCTTTATTCCACCAGCAGCTCCATCCATGGGTGGATCTTGGGAGAGGCTGGTAAAGTCAATTAAATTAGCTCTTTGCACAACTTTAAAGCAAAAGGCCCCTTGTCAAGAAACATTAGAAACTCTGCTTTTAGAGGCTGAAGCTATAGTTAATTCTCGGCCCTTGACACATGTACCTGTGGACCCTGACTCTCTAACATCTTTAACACCATTTCATTTTATTCTCGGACAACCAACTCTGGAAACACCTCTCCCCTGCCAAGATGAAGATCTATTGAGAAGAGCCGATCATAAAAAGGCTTTGAGGCTGGCTGAAATATTTTGGGCAAGATGGCTCCAAGAATACTTACCGAATCTGATTCCCCGAAGACGAGGCGAGCCAATTAAACTAAAAGTTGGTGACCCGGTGTTAGTAGTTGACCAGAGCCTTCCACGTGGGACGTGGCCACAAGGCCGAATAATGAAAACGTACCCTGGCAAAGATGGGGTCATTCGAGTCGTAGAATTGAAAACAGCAAGTGGAGTCCTCAAAAGGCCGGTGCGCAAAGTAGTGCCCTTGTTAACCGAGTAGGACACACTGGAATTCTGTACACCGGTTCTGCTGCCGACCTAATGTTGGGTGCTCCGCACCGGGGGGCGCCATGTCGGCGACAGAACCTTTTTTTACGACTACTTTTTATAGATTTTGAATATTTGCTTTACTTTTTTAGAACTTTGTATTTTTGACAACGATTTTGTTTTACTTTGACTTAGTTCCATGTCACGTTCTCTGGTGAAAGTTGATTATAGTTTGAAATCAAGAAAAGTGTTTAATTTTTATCGTGATCAAGGATATTAAGGTAAGGACCTGGCGCCCTGCCCTGCCGTACGCTACAGTTAGGTTTTATTATCTAGTAAAATTGTGGCGTTGTTTGCGCTCTGTTAGCTGTTTGTTAGGTTAGGTTAGTTAGGTTAGGTTTTATTATATAGTAAAATAATCATGAATTACTTCATCTTATTTGCTTGTACTTTGGTCACCCTACAGAATCGATTTGCCCAAGCATGGCCGGGCAAATCGTCAAACGTTATGCTTTGAACGATATGGCGGGTATTTATTTTATTTATTTATTTGTAGGAAAACCATCAGTTTCTAATACTTACTAAAAAACTTACACATATACAGGTAACTAATAACAGGTTTTCACAAGTAGAGTTACTATAAACAATATTAAAAAGCCAGAAACTCTAAATTAAAGGTAACACACAGCAGTTTTCAAACCAGGTAGACTACGAGAAAGAAATTATTAGGAGCAATATACAAAATAATACTAATAGGTATTGAAGGAAAAAAGGTTCCAAACCGATACATCTCGCTAAAAGAAGAACTCACTGCTCATTAGGCGCCTAGCTGTGGTAATACTTGTGCCAAAAAGATCTAGACCTAGATCATCTGCTTTTTTATTAAAGTTGCTGCTTGCTCGATACAAAAAACTGTTTTGCCTGTAGTTGGTAGAGGCTTGCGGGAGGGCTAACGCTGGCGAGTGACGGCACAGGTTGGGCGCGACAAACCCGAGTCTTTCCAGCAATTGCGGACAATCAATGGTATTACAGGTTAGCTTTAATATAAGCAAGATATCGGCGATGTTTCGCCGAGTTTCAAGAGGCAAAATATGGAATTTCCTACATAAGTCATGGTACCTTTCAGATTTATACGGTAATTTGAGCCGATAACACAAATGTTTGATAAACTTTCTTTGGACATTCTCAATACGAGAAATATAAGTCTTGTACCTGGGATTCCAGATTTGAGACCCAAACTCAAGGGAGCTACGAACAAAAGCGCAGTATAAGAGCGCAGTATTATATAGGCAAATCAAGAAATGCCGGCGTATCGTGATGTGCCCAGGCAGATCTCGATTGGCCCAATTCAACGATCGGCCTACGACATATACATGATATTGTAGAATAAAACTAGCTTAGAAATCAGTGTTTTGCTAATAAGCTACAAAAGCGTATATTCAAGCATACGCTGTTATAAGGCTGCATGATATTAAAATAAATAGGCGTTGTGGCGTCACAGCAAATGCTCGTCTGTGCGCCCCTTTGTTTTGACAGCTGTCATGGTGACAGCGCGGATTGGATTATCTATATTACCGGTGTGTGTAGAGTCAGAAGCTAGGACACAAAAATCTGTACCTAGAATAGCTAGATTTAAGAACAATCTAGCCTTTGTGCTCTTAAATATAGTTGCAATAGTTGAGAATAGAGTAACACGATATTACCAGACCGAACTGTCTTTTATTCACTTCGGTGACTTGGAGACGACGCTGCTCTAGCACCAGCTTCGTTCCGTCTCCATATTGGTGACCCCGACGCTCAAACAAGCAAGAGGTATCTGCATCGAGACGCCAAGGAGGTGATTGACGCGGCGCTGTTACGCCGCAACACCGAATCGTCCGAATCTCGCTGTCATCCACGCCGCAACCCAAACTGCTACCACAGACACTGTGGACTTGTCGAACACCCGGACGGGAGCCAGCCCTGCCCCCACGACTGCCGCGGTGCCCTCCAGAGACGCCCCAGTGGTTGCGAGTACGCAACCAACGCAGCTTTCAATCCACCTGCCTGGCGTGGCACCGGATCGTCTCCTACACGAGCGCAGCAGTACTCAGCAGTACAAGACTAGCCACTGCATGTCGAGACACCACCAGGTGATCATAAGTGTAATCAGGTACCAAACTTTCTCAATATTAACCTTCTGTGTGAACGGGATTGGACTAACCTATGTGTGTGTCGCTGCAAAATACCAAAATAATATAACCAAGTGCAAGTGCCTAATTTCTATACAACTAACAAATAAATAAAGGGTGTTTTAGCTTTAAGGACTGCCTCATACTAAAATTATTGACATTTGCATTCCATGTAATTCTGTTGTAAATAATTAACTTACTTTTAATTTTTACTGCTCATCTGTGTGTGCCCATTTACCTTGTTCTAGCTTAATAGCATAATTAGCATACCTTCTTACTAGTACTATTTAAATATTCACACCCCCATCATTCTAACACTTTCATACACCTTGCACTTGACTCTCTTTCCGGCATCTTTTGTTTTTATAACTTTATTATACAATGTCGAATGAAAATGAAAATAATAATAATGGAAACTCTAACTCTAATTCTGGTGGTGGAAATAATGGCAATAACAACACTGAGCATAATTTTACCAACAAGGTGTCTATTAGACCACCTCCCTTTTGCAAAGACCGGCCCGCCTTGTGGTTCTCCAGCCTGGAGGCCCAATTTCATATTAACAACATTAAGCAGGAGGTGACAAAATTCCATTTTGCGGTGGCCCACCTTGACATAGACTGCATTAAGGAGGTAGAAGATCTTATAACCCAGCCGCCAAAAGAGGAACCATACACCCAACTTAAAGCAGCAGTTATAAACAGGTTCTCAGAGTCCTATGAAGAAAAGGTTCGTCGCTTGTTAGAAAATGAGCCCATCGGTGACCGAAAGCCATCTTCCTTTCTTCGTCACCTGAGGTCCCTTGCCGGACCTACATTCCCGGAAAAATTACTCAAGACCATATGGTCAAACAGGTTGCCCCGGCAGGTGCAAATGGTATTGGCATCCCAATCAGCAGTAGGTATACAACAGTCACTAGAGAGTATATGCGATCTGGCTGACCAACTTATGGAAATTAGTGCTCACAGCTATCCGTCAACCTTCGAGGTCCGCTCAGCTGGTTCCACGGTCTCCGATACCCCCGACCTTCAGACTCTAAATAAAAAGGTGGATGAGCTCACGCGCGCCGTGGCCGCCTTGACAGCAGGTGCCAGCACCAGCAGAAGACAACGCGGACGCAGCTTCAGCCGCGATCGCGACCGTAGCCGCTCCCGCTCACGCAACAACTACGCCACTGATCTGTGTTGGTACCACCAACGATTCGCAGAAAAAGCTCGTAAATGTGAGAAACCGTGCACTTGGACGGCCGGTACCAACAATGACCAGGGAAACCGGAACAGCGGTCGGTAATGACGGCTACCGATCGCCTCCCTAAAAGTCGCCGTCTCTTTGTCATTGACAGGTATTGCAACCGGACCTTCCTAGTTGACACCGGATCGGACATCTGCTGCTTTCCTAAGAGTTTCATTAAAGAGAGACGTCCAGCGACATCCTACCAGCTTACTGCCGCCAATGGGACCCGGATCCCTACCTACGGTACCATCAACCTTTGCCTCAACCTTGGCCTAAGACGCGACTACCGCTGGAATTTCATTGTGGCCGACGTGGAAAGCGCCATCATAGGCTCTGACTTCTTAGCGCACTACGGCCTCCTACCTGACTGCGCAAACAACCGTCTGGTAGACAGTACAACTGGCTTATCAGCTCGCTGTACAGCCTCAGTCTCCGTTCAGGCTAGCATTAAAACGGTTAACCTGTCCGAAGACTCACCATACCACAGGATCCTCGCCCAATTCCCTGACCTAACAAAACCTCCTGGTATCCACAGAGAGATCAAGCACTCCACTGTGCACCATATTCATACCACTAACGGCCCACCTGTCTCAGCCCGCCCGCGCCGTCTAGCTCCTGCGAAACTCCGTGCTGCAAAGAAGGAATTTGACGAAATGGTTGCTGCTGGTACTGCACGACCATCTAGCAGCTCCTGGGCATCTCCACTTCATATGCAGCCCAAAAAGGACCTGACCTGGCGCCCCTGTGGCGATTACCGCGGAGTAAACGCCCGCACCATTCCGGACCGCTACCCGGTACGACATATAGGGGACTTCTCACAGAACTTGGCCGGATCCTCTGTGTTTAGCACAATCGATCTGGTCAAGGCATATCAACAAATACCCGTTCACCCAGATGACGTCTGTAAGACTGCCATCATCACTCCATTTGGGTTATACGAGTTCCCCTATATGTCGTTTGGGCTCCGCAATGCTGGCCAAACATTCCAGCGCTTCATTGACGAAGTCACGCGTGGACTAGACTTCTGCTTCGCCTACGTAGACGACATCCTCGTGCACTCAAAGGATCACGTTGAGCATGCAAAACACCTGCACACAATCTTCCAGCGGCTACACGAGTATGGCGTAGTCGTAAACCCGGCCAAGTGTGTTTTTGGTGCAGAACAGGTTATCTTCTTGGGATACCGCATCAGCTCAGCGGGCACGCGACCACCCGAGGACCGCATCCAGGCTCTTAAGGATTTCCCTCCTCCAAAAACGGTGCAAGGTATGCGACGATTTCTGGGCATGGTGAACTTCTATCGCCACTTTCTACCCGGTGCCGCCAAATTCCAGGCGCCCCTGATCGAAGCCGTTGCTGCCACCCAAGGGAAAGGAGCAAAGCCTTTCCCCTGGACGACCGAGTTGGAGGAGGCATTTCAAGCCTGCAAGGCAAGCTTAACCGCCGCCACACTACTGTCGCACCCGGACTGCAACGCCACCTTAGGCCTTTTCACTGATGCGTCATCCACACACATTGGCGCATGCCTGCAACAGCGACGGAACGACTATGAAGACTGGCAACCCCTCTCTTACTTCAGCAAAAAACTGAACCCAAAGCAGACACAATGGCCAGCGTATTATAGAGAACTTCTCGCCGTTTACGAAAGCGTACAACACTTCCGGCACATTTTGGAAGTTCAACACGTGACGATCTTCACAGATCACAAGCCTCTTGTCTACGCTTTCGTACAGCGGCGAGAAAAGCTGCCACCTGCCCAAATTAACCAACTTTCATTCATAAGCCAGTTCACAACTGACATCGTTCACGTAAAAGGTGTCGACAATATGGTCGCGGATGCAATGTCCCGGATTGAGGCAATTTCTCTCGAAGAGGATTTCGCAGCATTGGCCCAGTCTCAAGAAACTGACGTCGAGCTAGCAGAAATGAGAGGCAACTCATCTCTCCGACTGGAAGCTTTTACGATCCCAAATACCAACGTTACCATTTTTTGTGACACCTCCACAGGTCGACCACGACCCTACCTCACGCCGCCTTTCCGTCGAGCCGCTTTCGACCGTTGTCACAATCTCGGCCACCCGGGCGCACGGGCTTCCATTCGCTTGGTGACCGAGCGATACGTGTGGCCACACGTCAACAGCGACTGTCGCAAGTGGGCGCGTCTCTGCCTGCAGTGTCAGCGCAGCAAAGTGACTCGTCACATCCAGTCACCCCTCGCTCAATTTCCCAGTCCCTCCGCCCGTTTCAGACATCTGCACATAGATATCATCGGCCCACTCCCATACTCCAACGGTTTCTCATACTGCCTCACTGCCATTGATAGGTACACTCGGTGGCCGGAAGCGTGGCCGATGGCGTCTATCACTGCAGAGGAAGTAGCTGACAAGTTGGTTTCAGGGTGGATCGCCCGCTTCGGCGTTCCGAGTATTATTACTACAGACCAGGGGCGACAATTTGAATCCTCACTCTTCCAGCGCCTCATGAGCATTTGCGGCATTAAAAGGATTCGTACCACCAGCTACCATCCCTGTGCCAACGGCATAGTAGAGCGTTTGCACCGCCAACTAAAGGCAGCGTTAACTTGTCACAAAGACACTTGGACGAGAGCCCTACCGCTCGTACTTCTTGGCATACGGACGGCACTCAAAGAAGACATTAAATCTTCTTCCGCTGAACTGGTGTACGGTGAGACGCTTCGCCTACCCGGTGAGCTCATCGTACCACCGCAAGAGCCTAGAAACGCCACGGAAATCTCGGACTTCGTCAGTCAGCTCAGGAGTAGGATGGAGGCACTTCGACCCGTCCCCGCATCGCATCACACCCCGCCGCCGTCATTCGTCTATAGAGACCTGGCGACAGCTACTCACGTCTTACTACGGGACGACTCAGTGCGAAGATCGCTCCAGCCTCCTTACTCCGGACCGCACCGTATTCTAGAGAGAAGGGACAAAACAATTACGTTGGACCTCGGCGGAAGACACATCACCGTCAGTATCGATAGGGTGAAACCTGCCCACATTGAAATTGATTTGACGAACACCTCAGCCGGCGCACCACAAAGCGGTAGCCCTCCTGCTGCAGCCCCATCGCCGCCAGCATCAGAAACCGCTCCACCATTTACCATTTCATCTTCTCCTTCAATACCTTCACCTACTCCCACTCCTCCCGTACACTCATCAGATCATTCACCCACTCCTACACCATTTTCCGCTCCTGCTACAACTAGATCTGGAAGGAGAGTCAAATTCAGGGACATTTTAGATCTATGACTCAGTTTTATATTAATTTTCCATTTTATTTTCTCCGTGGGGGGGTGGTGTGGCGTCACAGCAAATGCTCGTCTGTGCGCCCCTTTGTTTTGACAGCTGTCATGGTGACAGCGCGGATTGGATTATCTATATTACCGGTGTGTGTAGAGTCAGAAGCTAGGACACAAAAATCTGTACCTAGAATAGCTAGATTTAAGAACAATCTAGCCTTTGTGCTCTTAAATATAGTTGCAATAGTTGAGAATAGAGTAACACGATATTACCAGACCGAACTGTCTTTTATTCACTTCGGTGACTTGGAGACGACGCTGCTCTAGCACCAGCTTCGTTCCGTCTCCATAGCGTCATATTATGTTAAAAAGAGGTAAAGCAACTTTACCAGGTTAAAAGTACGTATGTGGTAGATACCCTTTTTACCTCAAGTATTTCGTTAGGCATTGTTTTAATAGCTTAGAAAAGGGTGAGTCAAAATACTAGTTTAAAAAGGGGCATCCGGACAGGTACCCTTTTCTTAGCTATGACGCCTATCAAAAAATGGTCAGCTTTGCTAACTTAGACATGGGTATCTGCATAGATACGCCTTTCTAAGCTACGACGCACACGATTTTAAAATGAGGAATACTAGTTAAAGAGCGGTATAGTGCTCATACTAGCTTATAAAGCTGAATAGTTTCGAACGCGGGATATACGGTTTTTTTTCTTTTATTTAAATGCAAGCCGCTAAGCTCAGTTCGGCTCGAGACACCGAGCATAAGCTCAGTTCGGCTCGAGACACCGCAAAGAAAGGAGTGTTGTTGCTGTTTACGGGCGCCGCCATTATTAACAAAACGGTTCTGAAAGTAAGTGACATATGAATGAGTGAATGAATAAATATATTTATTTGTTTTGAACAGGTGTACAATTTAGGTCTTATGTATCTAATATAAGTATCTCTATTCAGCCATAATACAATAGCATGCAAATTACATTCTTAATTCTAAATATTTATTTAAGCTATAAAAGTTTTTATCTAAGAGCCACTTGAAAAGTTTTGAACACATCTGACTAAAGTTAAGTTCTCTAATATCTTTTGGTAGGTTATTATATATCTGAATACATTTATAATAGCAAGAGTTGAGGAACAGTGTCGTTTTAGGAGTGAAATCCATAGCAAGCTTATCTAGATATCTAATCTTTCTGGGATTTACATCAATAGTTGATTTAAACAAACATTTATTATGCTTTACAAATTTGCAAACTTCATAAGTATACATTCTGGGTAGAGTCAGTAAGCCTAAGCGTTTAAATACGGGCTTACAAGAGTCTTGGGGACCAATTCCAGCGATAACACAAACAATTTTTTTTTTGAGCTATGAAAGCTCTCTTTCCTACGAGCCATTGCCCCAAATTAATAAACCATACCTTAATACTGAGGCTACGTACCCATGGTAAGCAGTCATGGCAATTCTTTGAGATGTTATACACCTTAATTTTCTGAGAGCATATACGAATTTATTTACTTTAGAGCACACTTTGTCAATTTGAGAGTTTGAGAGAGAGATAACATGTCCATTATATTTAATATTTAATTTGATTTCCTTGCGACCTTTGGTCATTAGTTGAATATAATTCGTTTTAGTCAAGTTAATATTTAAGTTATTGATGTCAAGCCATTGAATAATTAATTTAAGTGTATCATTAATGTCAGATTCATAAATGTCAATATTTTGTTTTTGAATACATTCACTCGAGGGTTTTAACACAGAGAGGTCGTCGGCGAACAGTACACATTTATGTTTTAAAATACGCGGTAAGTCGTTTATGTAAAATATGAATAGTAGGGGACCCAGTATACTCCTTTGTGGCACGCCGACATGGTTTGTAACATAATTTGACTGATAAGGTGTAATACAATTTGTATTATCATAGCCACAAACTTCTACACATTGCATTCGGTTTTTTAAAAAGGATTCTAACCACAATACGAGTAGAGCTGGACCTCTAATGACATACCTCTCAATCTTCTTTAGCAAAAGATCGTGAGCCACGAAGTCGAAGGCCTTTGTCATGTCAAATGATATAACTGTAGCATACTTTTTGCAGTCTAATTCTTTTACAGCATAGTGAACAATGGAGAAAAGCGCTGATGTCGTTGATTTTCCTTTTCATACTTTACTTTTGTGAAAAAAACTTGTAGAAATTAATTTCTATTTGACATCTACGTATTTATTAGGTTTCAAAACATCGTGTTACTAGATTTATTATATTATTACAATACTATAATATTGATAACTAAACAATATTACTTATAAGTTAGAATAAGCATTACACGTTTTTGAAAGCTAGCATGGATTTGATTTGTCTACAGTAATATTATAGAGATGAAAGATTTCATTGTTTGTTTGTTCGTTTTTTTTGCATTGAATAGGCTCCGAAACTACTTGACCGATTTCATAAATTCTACCACCATTAGAACCCTACATTATCCGTGCTGAACATGGGTTATAAAATAATTTAAAAAATGTTAAGGATCCGTATGAAAACTTCGATAATGTAACCCAAGGTGTGAAAAAAATACCAAATAGCACCCTCATATCGAATACGCTGCGGAAACTATGTATTACAGTTTTATAGAGAACATCTACAATAAATATACTATATAATCTAACTATTATAGTTATGTCACAATAACAACTTTTTCATGTCAAAATATGCATTAGAACTGTATAGGCCACAATATTCTTACCTTGGTATTAATCCTTATCTAAATACATGACTTCGTATTCAAGGCTACATCAGTACCTGTAAATGAATTTTTGAATTATTTAAATTGGACATACTGTTCAAAAGTTCATCTAGCCATCTACCTCATAAGTTAGTTAAACGAAACTTTAATGTGCTGAATGGAAAACTTATGGAGACCATAGTAAACTACAATAGCCACCCTTCCTCCTGGCACATTTTTCATGCAGCCTGGTTAAACAAGAATGAAACCAATGCAGAAAGCTAGCCCTGGAGGTACTATTTACAAATATGTAAGGTTAGTTTACCTGGGAGGTTTTCATGTCAGCTTTGCTTTGAAAAGCCGAGTTTTGCAGCAGCAAAGTTAAGTTTGTTTTTAAGAAATTTCATTTGATATAAATAAAAGTTTAATCATGTTGATTTTAATACAAAAGAATATTCAATTGTTTTGATAAAATATTTTTATGTTGATTGATGATGATGACTCAGTTTTTAGTTTTGTTGTAAGAAATTTGTGTTTTGTTTTGAATTTTTGAAAATAAATAGTACCTAAGGCTGTTTCTAATGGTTCCTAATAAGTACCTAATTAATAAGACTGATTATTTCAATACAAGTGCATATTTTTAAAGAATCATATTTCTGTTGTAATTGATTTTGATTAATGCTTGTTATAATTATATTATGTTGTGGTTCAACCGCACATTGTCAGAATTTGCTCATCATTTTATAATTTGTTTTATTTATAGCAACCACTTGATTTAAAACCACTTTCTAAATTATTTTATTTTATTTGGGATGCTTACAGCTATATTTACAATTTAAGTGCTATAAATTAATTGCTATAAGCCAATGACAAGCTTATGTAGCACTTTTGTATATTTCTAAAACTATGTTACCGACAAAATATTGATATCAAGGAAAAACTAGTTGTATTACCACTTTAGCGCCCAAAATAAAGTTCAGGGATAATTTCCGGATACATTTACTAACAGCCTTCCAATTTTTACAATGATTAAGGATACTAGCTTTAAAAAAAGTATGAGCCGAAACTTAAGCCAATATACATTTTTTTTAATTAGTAAGATTGACATAAATATTGGTAGCATTACGTACAACAGTTATTAAGCAACAAATACTAGCTTAAAATAAGGTAGAGTTACAATACGTTTTTTCAGCTAAGTAGTGCACCTCAAAACGGTTATCTAATCATAGCTTAAAAAATGGTATACTGATTTTTACCCTTTTTTAAGCTATGATTAAAAACTATACGTATAATTTTAGGTATCTTTTCAAAAATTTATAGTGTCACGCTTTGGCCTAGCGGCTAAACGAATGGTCCGATTGACACCATATTTTGAATTTATGAGTTTTATGAAAATCCATTGAAGGGTTCTAAGTTGTTTCTTGCTGTTTCTCATTTTGAGGGTAGCTGTCATACAACAAAAATGAAAAATTGAAATTTTCTCAAAAACGGCTCATAGAATCTTGATGAACCTTTGCATGACCAAGCATCTCCATGTAAGATATCTTGCGCCAGTATCAATTGATCTGTGTAATTTCATATAAGGGGTGTTCCTGTACCACCAAATCGTAAATATGTGATTTACCCAAAACTGGTTCCATTAAGTTTATTAAATTTTTCTATAATATTAATCCTGGATTGGTTATCTACCTGACTGGATACTCTTAATGAATTTTTTAAAATATAATTTAGGACACATGGTGTACCAAAAACTAAAAGGGCTTGCTCAGTAGACTAAACCGAACAATTATCCATAAGGAACATGTGTTGGGAAATTTTAAAATCTCCATGCAAGTATCCTACGGTAGTATCCATTGATCCGTGAAAATTCATATAAAAGGTGTTCCAGTACTACCAAAAGTTAAACATGTGATTTACTCGAAATCGTTTGAGATTTGTTTGTTTTGTTTGACAGTTAGAATTCTGAATTTATCTGTATATTTCATTCGAACATTTTTTTGGAAAAACGTAAATAAAAGTTGGTATTTCCAGTTTGCGGTTGATAGTTATTCCTCGATATTTGCGAGAAAGTAAGTGCAGTGCTGCTGTACCATTTATTAGTGTGGAAGCTTGTTTTATTACTATTGAGTGTACGGTTAGCTGTTCGTTACAACCCTGACTATTTACTCTACAGCCTTTTTGCTGTTCAGCAAGTATTTTATTATTGTCAATGTGGCTATGGATAGTTTGGCTTATGCATGCAGTTATAATTTTATAAATTGTCTGTAAACAGGTAATAGGTCGGTATTTTGCAGGATTTGTTTTGTCAGTATATTTTGGTAGCATATAAGTTTTTCCAAGTGTTATATATTCAGGCATTGACTCTGGAGACCGTATAAACTTATTAACGTGGTTATGTAGATATGGGTGTGTGCTTAAAACTTCTTATACCAGTAATTGTGTATTTGGTCGAAGCCTGGTGCTTTCCAATTATGTGTATTTTTGATAACTTGGATGAACGTTTCTACAGAGACTTCATCAATCGACATTTCAGAGATATCGGGGTTTCTATCCATTCAGAGTATTCGTCGTGCTAGAACGGGTTTTCCCAAATGTTCGGCCAGTATTCGCGCAGAGTATCCGGTGATGGTGTTTCGGAGACCACTGCTGGGTTTAGCCATGACTCCTTTTGTTTTGTTAAATGTCTATAAAACATCCTTTTGTTGTTATTAAACTTGGTGTTCTGAGTTTTACGTTCGGTGCAATTTATTTATTTTTTAACCTCAAAGATTTAACTTTTAATTTTTGTGGTTAGTTTTCAGCAATTTAGCAGGTCTTTTTTTAGATGAAAACAGTATTTTATTTATTTGTATTGTATTTTAGTATCTCACTTCACCTGAGTTGCTATCCAACGTAGTGACTTTCATGTTTGACCGCGACAAAAGGCTTAACTAAATTTTACGTATTTCGCACATGTAAAAAAAAACGATCAAGTGCGAGTTGGACTCGCGCCGAGGGTTTTGATATACCTTTAGTATTTTTGGAAGCAAAAAAGTCAATTTTTATAACCACAAAACTAATTTTTTTTGTAAAATTTTTTTTGCAGATTTATAAAATAACTGTGCAACTTCGAAATGTCGTTTTATTATTGCTGTTATATTTACATAAACTTCTATCGACTGTAATTAATTCAGATTTTTCTTTTCTCAAACTTCGGAGATAAGGGGGGGACGGGTATTTTTTTGACGTTTTTCATCAAAACTTGAGAGAGACGTAAAATAAAACGAAAGTAAAGCCCTTTCATATGATACCTCACTCGACCTAGTAACGACAATTTTTGGCCCCCCCTATTTGGGCCCCCTTTACATTAATAATCATATATATTTTTAATTCTTTTATATGAAATGTAGTTGGACAACCATATTCTAAAATTATTCTAAATTTCAAGTGGATAGCATGAGTGGTTGCTGAGACATACAGGTGTGACAGACAGACAAACCGACAGACAGACAGACAAAGTCGCACCATAAGGGTTCCTTTTTTTACCATTTTGGTATCGGAACCCTAAAAATACATTTCTTATAACAATAAGGTACTCGTTACGTGAAATCAAACTGGCAGCCTGTTTGTACGCGCGGCAGCCAGTAAATAGTAATTTGTCTCCTTTTATTTGTGATGCAATAAAGAATATATACATACATACAATGAAAATACAACCAGTATACTATAAACGCCCGAAACAAGAGACCCGTTCAAGGTCAAAGTGTTTCCACCGACGTGCGGTCGTGAGCACGTCTACGCTGCTATCAGTTAGATCAGCAGTCTCTTTAATAAATCCGCAGATATTTTTGCTATGTACAAATATAGATATCAAGTTCGTTACCTCATAGGGTCGTCGGTGTCCTTTGAAAAACTGACTAAGTTATGTGGCACATTTTAAATTTAGAAGTGAAATAGTGGTCAACGTGGGGACCGCGCACCGTCCACTCTTTTTAGTATAAACAAGGTGCTGGTCGGGTGCATAGGCGGTCAAATGGACGCAGACATTTTACCTACAAAAAAATGTCTGCGTCCATTTTGATTATATTGTTATTTTGTAGTGATTGTAAACAGATAACCCAAACCATGAAGGTAAGAAAGAGATTCGAAGCGACTAATCTTACGATTAATCTACAGATAGAGATAATTGGCGGGGCTCTTTTTTTATCTCCATGAGTCTTCATCGCGTTGTCATTCCCTGATATAAAAAGAAATCTAGACGAAAACAGTTCCAACTCAAATAAAAAATCTCAAGAAATACGTAGTTCAGGGACTACGAAATATTACGAATATAATATGGGTTTATCTGATTTTTGCAGGCTATTAAAAGTTATTGTTCAATGAGTGAACAAGTAGGTTATAGGTCACCAAAAAAAAAAAATAAGCAGAGATCGCCGTAAGTAATTCGATTTTATCTTGGATTGCGACCTTCCTTCATTTAATCTTTTGAAGTTTCTAAAGAAATGGGGAATCTTAAATCCGGCGTCGGTCTCTATCAAAGAAAAAAATTGGGTTCTGGCCGTTTTTGATGTCTCGACGAAAACGCCGATATATATGCAACAAGAAATGCTAAAATATACAAGCAAATACAATATTACTCGAGAGATTTTTAATGAGCTTACAAAAAATAAATAGGTTGTTAAATAATAAATTAGCTAAAAAGACTGACAGAGGTCCTGTCCAATGAATTTTCCCTAAAATCCTCAGTTTGCCGAATCAGTCAAACTGTTCTTAAAGTAATATGAAATCCAAGCATAAAACAGTAAAACATTCAGTTTATGGATTGATTTTTTTTTTGTAGTGATATCTTATTATAATTTTATTCAGCCTTTAAATTTACACTGCTTGGCAAAAATCCTCTCTTTCATGCTTCCAATTGCTGTTCCAATCGTTGCAAAAGGTATCCAGTTGTGCGCGCGATCTGCGCTTTGGTTAACATTTTGGTTGACTTCAATGCGTTGTCACTTGTTGGCTGTGAGGTGGAGATTGTTGTGGTGGAGATAGAGTCTTGGTCCTGAATTTTGCGGCATACGGGACTTGAGCTTCGCGGTACTGTAGGTATACTACGTTGGCTATTTGTATTATTCTGACCCTATTTTGTAACCTTCGTACCCAGCATTCTGCACTCCCTTGACAACACCGTGAGATTGGATCTTTGACGTTCTGACAGAGACCAAACTGTTCAATATAAGTACTTAAGAATCAGGAGAAATGTGTATTCAAGGATCTTTTAATGTAACATTATCTACACTCATGTCGTAAACGTTGAAATATGATTCAAAAAGTTGATACGTAAGGCTGTATATTACGCAGAGTATACATAAAAAATTAAAAAGTTACCATTACGTAACGATTTTTGTATGAAAATTTTGCAAAGGTGTTACGTAATTTAATTTTTTAATCATTACATAACAATTGGATACAATTCTCCTTGAATCTAAACTTTTTTTAAGAAGACTGAATAGAAGGTCTTTTAGAGAGCCCGTTAGTAATATATCAGTTTTTCTTAGTAGCTGTCAAATATCAGTAGCATATTACAAAGTGTACCATATAAACAACCCATTATTTTGGAGCAGTTAGAGTAACAGTTACTATAGTTACAATTATTTCATCTGTGGCTCAAAATATGCGCGCGCAGCCTGAAATTAGAAAGGACTTGGAAATAGATATTACATTTGCCGCTATTTTCAAACATTTACCTTTTTCAAGTATTTTGTGCCCGTGAAAGTAATGTGAAAGTTTATTGAAAAAGTAGATAAAGTGGTGCAGTCAGGATACTGCACTCACACCAGAAGATACTCAATAACTTATGATCTTCTCTCATACTAGTCTAGGACATTTTACGACATAACCTACAATGAATTGGGAAAGAATGAAAATCTAAAAGAAAACCATGTTAAGAAAATGTTCTGCTTGTATATTTCAAAGAAGACCTAGCGGATATATTAAGGCGGCTTCTATAGACTTATATCAGAACTGTAGTATACATAAGTTGCCTTTGTTGTTTACTTACTTTTGTTTAATTTTTATAAGAAAGTACCTACCTATTGTATGACTGAAGATAAAGTAGTATACGCAACTGCATATAATATGGTATTAAAACACTCGTTTTTTTAATAACCAGTTTTATATGACAGTTGCATAAACTACTATTCCATATCATGTCTCAATAACTTCTTAAGACATTACCGGTTCTTTTGACTAGTTTTTTCTTCAAGCATAGGGTAAGGTGCTCCAAGAGTGCGCACTTTTCAAATGAGATGTTATAAGAAAAAAAGTATTAGGGGTACGAAAATCAACTCTATGTTCTATGAGTCTTTATATATCTAATAACAAAACACCTTAAAAATTCCATTGCAAATCCAATCAGTTTTGGCACAAATAGCTAAATAAAAAAAAAGAGAAATGCGCACTCTTACCCAACTGGTTGAGTAAGAGTGCGCGCATGGTTTGGTAAGAGTGCGCAACTTAAAAATCCTTTTAACCATCTTTTGCTTGCTAGTTTTCTTTCCTTTTATAAAATCTGTGTGTTGTAATGTAACTAATGTTATCTTGTACGGCGAAATCATAAGCTAACTCCTTCAAACGTTTTGCTGTCAATCCAATGAACATCTTCATATGTTTAATATATTCACAAAATTCTTCTTTAACCACTTTAATGAATGAATGAATGAAAATTAGAATGAAATCATCAATCAATTTCACCTCTCTTCAGCTAAATTGTTAATGAAGATTATGGCATACCAAGAGCGTCAGCTACCAACCTATGTCGATTGTCCCTTTTCTATAAGATTCCGAGCTTCTTTAAGTACTTCGGGTGTACAGTTCTTTTGATTAGCCTATAGTTTTTTTCCAAACCTGTGTAACGTGGTAGACGTTACCTGAACAATTTGTATATATTTTACCTAACATAACAGCCTAATCTAACACCTAATTAAATATCATTAATAAATCAAAATTAAACCATTGCTACCACAAAAAAATATAATTAGAACCTTAACATTTCTATACTCGTATTCAGAACCGTAACGTACTTTCGTTTACTAAATTAATGTCTTGCGGAACGCTGATTCCACCTGCGCGCTCGCAAAAACCGGTAGCAGCAACTCTCGACGCCTGCGAGGCTCATTCCCTCGGGCCGCCTCGCCAGATCGCCCAAATCAGTTACGAGGTAAACACGCATCGCGTCCTCCCTCTAAAAACCGTTACGCTGCTGCCGCGATAGTGCATCCAAATTTTACGCGATTGATATAATAACCCGCTGGGGTGAGTTGTTATGTTTATGGTGTAGTGCATTAGGCTATAAAAGTGTAAATACTATCTAAGCTTGTTGCTCTGCCTGTAGTCGCTATATTTAAAATTCCAAACACTGGACCTTGACGGTTGGACGGAGTGGAGCAACAAGCTAAGGTTGCTGTGCCAAACCTAACGCCGCCTATTCTGGGGCATTCCAGGTTCTACCTGCAGAGTGGTTTTCTGCTTGAGAATTGGCCTCCTAGTCGGAATACTACGCATCGCTACGGCAAGAACATCGCCGAATGCTACGGCTGCTTGAGTGCTCGCCTGACGGAGTTCCCTACTCATCGGTCACATCGTTGGATGAGAGCCGTCAACCCATTCCGCCTTAAGGCCAGTGTTCTCCACTTCTAAATCTCACGGCTGTGTAGAACGGTGGAAAAAAAAAATATAGGTATTCGTTGAACCCACTATCTTTTATTCAATTCTACCTACCTGTGACCCTACGTCACAGTGGCGCCCTTTTCGTGGTTTTTTTTGTCCTCCAATCTACACAGTTCGTAATTATTTCTTTTTCCTTAGCACTGCAGCGAGCCAATTTTATGTGAACGAACAGGTGATCCTACGGAACTGGTACGTACCTACCTACTTATATTTTTGTTGGAAGTAGTACTTACTTATTTAGATTTTTTTTAGTTTTATTTTGTACTTTAGTCTGCTTTTAGTAAATTTTGGTTGAATTGACTATTACGTAGATCCTTACTTAAAATTGTAAACGGTTTTTTTTTTCTAAGCGTCTGTTTTTAAAATTTGGCCGTTGGCTTGTTTTTAACCTACCGTTAGCTGTAACGGTTATTTGTGACTACGTAACAGTTCGTGGGAAGATTATATACTATTCTTTTGTTTTTTTTTTTGTTAAATCTGATTTTAATTGGGGATTTTAATTTTATTTTCTTTCATCTTATATATATTTTTGTTTTTTTTTTTTGTTTTATCACCTATTCGTAATTAGTTTATTTATTGTAAAGATAGTATCGAGCGTTACTTTAAAAATAATAGGGTACTTTATTTTAATTTTTTGTTGCAGTAGTTATTAGTAATTTTGCTCTTCGTAGATTTTAATTTATATCTACCTGCTTTGTTCTTTTTGTTTTGTGTAAATTATAGGTGTTGATTTTGTGCAACTGTATTACTGCTATTTGAGTACCTAGTTGATTACTATAAATATGTCAACTCACTCAGCTACTTATCCTATTAAGTACCTTCTGCTTAATAAGCGTGAACTTGAATACGAAGTTCTTATTCGCGGTCTCGATCCTGCTAATACCGTCATTGAACTGAAAAAACAAATCGTTCAAGTTGTACCGATGCTACCTAGTGCTGATATTGGCGAGTCTGGCTTGGATACTGCCGAGGATATTGCTGGTGCTGCATTATCAATAGATGACCTTGCTGTGCGTGTAAAATCGCTGGATGAAAAATTTGATGCTAATTTATATGAACGCGCGCGTGCTTTAGCTGCTCATATTTATTATCGCTTGTTACGACTTAGCGCAACTGATTTAGGTGCTTCCCGTACTGTCTTTAAATCAGTTTCTAGTCAGTTTACTAAGCTGTTTGAGAAATTGCTTTCTATGAAGACTGATATTCCTTCTGCACAGTCAGGAACGTCGTCGTCCATTAGTAATCCGCTTACGGTTAATATACCTCCTATTGTGGTTAACTGTGACCACTCACTTGATGCTAAGATTCCAAAATTTGATGGCGAGGGTTGCGTTCGTGTATTTTTGAGGAATGTTCATGAATATAGTTTGGCTAAAAATTTAACTCATTCTAAACTCCTAGCTAATGCGTCTCAGTTTTTCTCTGGAAAGGCCACACATTGGTTCCGTAGCCATCAGGATTCATTCCAGTCCTGGGAACAATTAGAAAAACAACTAACAGAAGATTTCACCTTATTTGACCACGATTATAGGTTAATGAAGGAAATCTCTAATAGAACACAGGGTGATTCTGAAAATATTGTGATTTATTTGGCTATTATGTCGCAACTTTTCTCGAGGCTGATAGATCCAATTTCTGAGAAGGATCAACTAAAAATATTGTTGCATAACATTCGGCCATGTTATGCAAATGTACTAGCAGCTTGCCCTAACGGAATTGAAAGCATTTCAGCCTTAAGTACAGTTTGTCGTAACTACGAAAAAATTCACAGCCTAACATCACAGTACCACGAGCCTCCTCGTGTTTCGGAAAACACACTTGCACCGGATCTGGCATTTAATTCTTCTGATTCTAGTAAAAACAAATCTTCCAATAATAGGACTAATTTTAACAACTATAATAAATACAATTCAAACTATAACCTAAATAATAAATCTAATACAAACTATAACCAAAACAAAAACAATGTCAACTATAATCAACAAAATAAATACAATGCTAGCTATAACAGAAATTATAATCAGGCTTACTACAACAGACATTCCAACAATCGATCTAATAATTCTGTACCTACAGCTGGTCCATCCAACCCTCCACCTTTCAACAACGTACCTATTGCGTCCATCATAAACCCTAACAATGGACCAGTATTCTGTCCTCGTTGTCGCACTAATGAGCATTCCCTTCACAATTGTAAGCAAAATCGCTTTCCGATTTGTTTCAAGTGTGGCAGAATGAATGTTAAGTACCCCGAGTGTCCTACTTGTCATTCTAATTCTAAACCAAAAAACTAGATTCTATTGATTGTAGCAATAGGAGTGATTCTGATAAGCCTCCTAAACAGATAAATAAATTTAATGAGAATGAATGGAAGGAGTGGCTTAAGACTGTAAATTTTTTCTTCTCAAATTACTCTGTTGCTGCAATCATTAATAATAAACCTACTAATGATGTGCGTCCCTATGCATGTATTAAGGTAGGTAACGAAAATTATTTTGGTCTGCTGGACTCAGGGTCTGCTGTATCGATTGTAGGAAATAATTTCCATCAACATTTTATAGACGCTGGTTTAGAACTGCATAAATGTAATCGACCTTTGACTTTTACTGCTGCTGGGGGTCATAGCTTATCGCCTTTAGGCTACATTAACCTTCCGGTAATTTTTGAGGACCGAGTTGGTATTCTAAAATGTTACGCTATACCTACAGTTCAATCTACATTGATATTAGGTATTGACTTTTGGTCAAAATTTGAATTGTTTCCTAAACATATGAAATCGATTTCATTTTCTGATAAATCAAATTTTGAACTATCGGCTATTTCTGAGAGTCCTAAGATGATTCGTTCCTACGATGAATTGACTGATCATCAGCGTACTGCTGCTGATAATATAATTCAGCAATTTGGAAGTATTTCTACCGCAAATTGTGGTCTTGGCCGCACTTCTCTAGTCTCTCATCGTATCGACACTGGCGATTCACCTCCAATCAGACAACGCTACTATCGAATGTCTCCGGAGAAAATCCGCATTCTCTGTGAAGAGGTAGATGAGATGCTACGGTTGGGTGTAATTGAAGTATGCGAAAGCCCTTGGTCTTCTCCAGTCCTGGTGATTGGTAAGAAGGATGGTACACCTATGTTTTGTCTTGACAGTCGGAAGCTGAACGCTGTTACTAAAAAGGATGCCTACAAGTTACCTTACATTTCTGCTATTCTTGACAATCTGAAGGATGCCAAGTACCTGTCCAGCATCGATCTTTCGAAGGCCTTCTGGCAAATTCCTATTGCTGAGGAAGATCGTGACAAAACGGCTTTCTATGTTCCTACCCGTGGCACCTACAGATTTGTCACAATGCCTTTCGGACTGACTAATGCTCCGGCTACGCAACAGAGGCTGGTGGACAGTCTGTTTTATGGGCCGGAATTTGAAAATTCGGTCTTTGTCTTCGTTGATGATATAGTCATAGCTTCTCCAGATTTTGAATCACACATCAGTTTGCTCCTAAAGGTTCAACAAAAACTAAAGATGGCTAACCTCACTATCAATCTGGAGAAGTCATGTTTTTTCCGTCGGGAGCTAAAATATCTGGGCTATATCGTCAACGAAAAAGGTCTGCAAGTTGACCCTAGTAAGATTGAGGCCATAATGAATTTCCCCACTCCTATTAACAAGAAGGATGTCAAAAGATTTCTCGGCACTGCTTCCTGGTACCGTAGGTTTGTGCCCAATTTCAGTGCCATTGCTGGGCCTTTAAATAAACTAACCTCTACTGGAAAAAAGGCTCGTACATTCGCATGGTCAAAGGAGGCTGACGAATCTTTTAACAAACTCAAAGAGATCCTAATATCTGCTCCTATTCTCGCCTGCCCTGATTTCGATAAACCATTCGAAGTCCACTCGGACGCTAGTGACTATGGTGTCGGCGGAATGCTAACGCAAACTATCGACGGTGTTGAACATCCTATTGCCTACATGAGCAAATCACTCTCACCTCAAGAGAGAAACTATAGTATCACTGAACGTGAAGCTTTAGCTGTGCTTGTTGCTCTTGAGCATTGGAGGTGTTATTTAGATAATGGTCAACAATTTGTCGTATATACAGATCATTCTGCTCTTAAATGGTTCTTGAATCTAAATAACCCTACCGGTCGCTTAGCACGCTGGGGTGTTCGTCTATCCGCTTTCAATTTTGTGATCAAACACCGTCGTGGTTCTGAAAACGTCATTCCTGACGCATTGTCAAGAGCTTGCCCTATTTCAGCTATCGATACTCATCTCTATGATGCTGAGCACACTTCCGATGATTGGTACCGCAACATCTACAATGGTTGCCAGAACAACCCCACTTCTTTTCCTAACTACATGGTAAAGGACAAACGACTATATCGTTTCATGAAATCTAAATGCTCCTTAAAGCAAGATTTCGAGTGGAAAGAGGTTATTCCTTCTGAGGCTAGGCATGATGTCATAATGCTTAACCATGCTGTGCCAACTGCTGGTCATTTTGGCATTTTGAAGACGTACAAGCGTCTAGCTCTGTACTACTATTGGCCGGGTATGTACTCTGACGTCGTTAAAGCTGTTACTTCTTGCGATGTTTGTGTTTCGCATAAACATCCTACTCATGCTCCATTAGGTCAAATGGGTGACCCGAAAGTTTGTTCTCGGCCATTTCAAGTAATCAGTGTTGATCTTGTTGGACCCCTACCTCCAACAAGAAAACAAAGCTGCTACATTCTCGTGGTGACTTGTTGTTTTAGTAAGTATTGCTTACTATTTCCAATAAGACGAGCCACAGCTGAAACTGTGACTCGGATATTAGAGGAAGAGGTCCTATTGGTCCATGGTATTCCATCTACTGTCGTTATGGACAATGGCAAACAATTTGATAGCGCTACCCTCAAGCAAATGCTTGCCAAATACCATGTACCAAATCTCCACTTTACTCCTAAATATAGTCCTCACATCAATACGGTGGAACGCTATAATAAGACTATAATGACAGCTATCTCCACATTTATTGAAAACGACCACCGTATTTGGGATTTACTTGTACCTAAAGTACAATTCGCCCTAAATTGTTCTGTGGATGAGGTGACTGGCTACACACCCTCATTTCTGGTTTATGGTCGCGAGCTAATCACTTGCGGTTCTCACTTCGCCAAGGCAGAATATGATGATGAGGTTATCTACAAACCTCGTGATCCTTATGCTGAAAATTTAGGTGCATTATTTAGTATTTTCAATAAAGTCCAACTTTCCCTCATTCAAGCACATGCTAGAAATGCTAACTCGTATAACCTACGCCGACGTTCGGCTGAATTCAAAATAGGGGATACGGTGTGGAAACGAACCTTCTATCAAAGTGAGAAGGACAAATACTTCAACAAAAAGTTGGCGCCTAAATTCGTCAAATGCAAAGTCATTGGCAAAAAGTCGCCATTGGTCTATGAGCTTGCTGATTATTCGTCCGGCAAATCTCTAGGATCCTGGCACATAAAGGACATTAAGCTAATAAACTATAAGGACTAGCTTTCCTACCTTAGTAAATTATGTACATATATTTAGTGCTTCTGCTCAATTTTATTTTAACATCGAACTATCTTTCGAAAGAGTATTTTATTCGTTGTAAATACTCAGCTTTTGAGAAATATTCAATAAATATTGTCTCTGTGTCATGTGATGTCTGATAGAAGGAAGAGTGTAAGGATGGAAGGTGATGTATGCTGTTGTTTCGTAAGATAGAATGAGAAATCGGATTTTACTTCCTAAGGTAAGTAAAATCCTACGCTTTTTGGCGGGGTACTGTAACGTGGTAGACGTTACCTGAACAATTTGTATATATTTTACCTAACATAACAGCCTAATCTAACACCTAATTAAATATCATTAATAAATCAAAATTAAACCATTGCTACCACAAAAAAATATAATTAGAACCTTAACATTTCTATACTCGTATTCAGAACCGTAACGTACTTTCGTTTACTAAATTAATGTCTTGCGGAACGCTGATTCCACCTGCGCGCTCGCAAAAACCGGTCGCAGCAACTCTCGACGCCTGCGAGGCTCATTCCCTCGGGCCGCCTCGCCAGATCGCCCAAATCAGTTACGAGGTAAACACGCATCGCGTCCTCCCTCTAAAAACCGTTACGCTGCTGCCGCGATAGTGCATCCAAATTTTACGCGAGTGATATAATAACCCGCTGGGGTGAGTTGTTATGTTTATGGTGTAGTGCATTAGGCTATAAAAGTGTAAATACTATCTAAGCTTGTTGCTCTGCCTGTAGTCGCTATATTTAAAATTCCAAACACTGGACCTTGACGGTTGGACGGAGTGGAGCAACAAGCTAAGGTTGCTGTGCCAAACCTAACGCCGCCTATTCTGGGGCATTCCAGGTTCTACCTGCAGAGTGGTTTTCTGCTTGAGAATTGGCCTCCTAGTCGGAATACTACGCATCGCTACGGCAAGAACATCGCCGAATGCTACGGCTGCTTGAGTGCTCGCCTGACGGAGTTCCCTACTCATCGGTCACATCGTTGGATGAGAGCCGTCAACCCATTCCGCCTTAAGGCCAGTGTTCTCCACTTCTAAATCTCACGGCTGTGTAGAACGGTGGAAAAAAAAAATATAGGTATTCGTTGAACCCACTATCTTTTATTCAATTCTACCTACCTGTGACCCTACGTCACACCTGCTCTAAATAAAGATGTCATTAAATTTAGTACGTAATTGGAACAAAGCTTCAACAAAACGCAACACTGAAATCAAGTGGTATGTAAGAGTGCGTGCGCACTCTTAAGCGCAACCACACCGCGCACTCTTAGTAATCTCACCCTGCTGCAATATACAGAACTGGAGGCGACATCTCTTGCGAAACATATCCATTATCTCTTTATTCACGATAAGACCATAGAACAACTTGTGAGTTGAGAAAGTTTCCATTATTGTTTACTGCATAGTTTTTGGATAGCAATAATCGCTAAACACATAAAAATAAGATCAAAACGAGCAAAAATCTATAGGTTTACCTGGAATCTAAGTTTTTGCAAGAATTAAGATAATTTTTTGGCAGGGAGTACCCGTTCACTGTAGCCCCAAAACACAACTGAAGTTAGCAAAAAATGTCTTACAGAACCCGTCTGATATCAGCCACGCACTCTTACAGACCGCGCACTCTTAGAGCACCTTACCCTACTGCTATTGACAGATATTATTAAGACAGCATAATTATACTTACATAGATATACGATGAAATATGCAAATGCCAGTGAGAATGGGATAAATATAGAAATGCATATTTGCGGACTCTATGGATGAATGTTGGAACACTAGTTCCAGATATTTTAAGATTTGTTTTTTAAATTTAAGTAAGATTCGAGGGATGTAAAATGTCCAGTGAGTTTTACCAGATCTGAAATAAAATAAAGCGCGCTTACCACCCCAGAAGGATAATTTGATATTGATGAAAAACTAATGTTCATTTAATACCGTAAACTCTCTGCCATTGACTTCAAATCCCCTACATAAAAGCACTTGAACTCTTACAAAATTTCTCAATAAAAAGAAAATAAATAATTCAAATGTTGCATGATAACTGCTTACCTGTTTTCAAGTTATGCTGGTATCAACAACAACTAGCAGTAATTTATTATGAAGTAGATCATAGTTGGCTATCAGAGATGATTAGAACAGTCGTTAAGAGGCCTATAAAATTTTGAACGTGTTTTTGCGTAAAATAGCTAATTTTGGCGTCCTTAATCTGAGAAACGGAAAAATTTTGAAAACTTTAACTTATAAAATGTTGAAGTTATTATTTAAGTTTAAAGCTGCCTCTTTTTTTACAATGTTTTCTTATATTGGTAGATATAGCCAATATTCCGAAGCAAGTTTTAATAAAAATGCGCGAAGGCACTTTTTTGAGCTCGTGGATTGAACTATTGGGCTTAGCAAACAAAATTAAAAATATACAATAATATCTCTTATACAATAGTGTAGTTTGTAGCGGCCTCGGAATTTTGAAAAATATATTGGAAAATCAAGAAAATAAATCCATTCCGAACGAAAAAAAAACCTACCAAAAACGCTCAGGTTTAACTGCAAATTTCTCTTCACTACATTAATATTATTTCGTAAAACTTATACCATACTAAACTTTGATATAAAAGAAATAAAAATCGCCTACGTTTGTTTAAAAACAGTTCGTTTTAATACCTTAATTGAACGTAATTACAACTGCCAAATTTCTGCATAATCCGATGCGCTGGCCTTTCAAACGCAATAATAATATCAAATAACTTGATAATACAAAAAGTATAAATATCGTTTATTTGTAGCTACAAAACAGTGTCAAAAAATCTGGACGCCGAGTGAGATTTTCCTCTTTTAATTTTTTTGAAAGAAATTTTGTAATAGGCCTCTTAAGGTGATCTGTGACGGCCAGCTTAGCCCCGAACGCAACTAGATGGAGCCACTGCTGCAAATATAAGGTTTTATTTTTTAATGCAATAAGTACCAACTATATATGTGCAAAAAGTTGATTCGCGTAAATTTCATCGTGCAACTTCAACGCCTAACAACAATTTCGATAAGAAAAATATATCCATATGTCCACTAAAGTCAATTACTCTCGTCAGTCCGTGATTACATGGGTACGATCACTCACACATGCACACAAAGCACAACCGTACAGTTTTGACCGCACGCCCACAATCGTAATATTGAACCAAAAATTGCTAACAAAAATAGTACTTTCAGTACATTAACTGTAGTATTAATTAGCGAAAAAATTTACTAAAATAGCAGTATTCGTTCGTTTTCAACAGAATTTTATGTCCCTCGGAAGCATGCAAGTCATTTGAATTTTTGTATGGAAAACGGATCACCTTAAGGTATACCAGCTTTCATAATCGCTATCTTGTCGAGAAAACTTAAGCTACTTCTTTCCAGAAAGCCTCTTATAAGATCAATTTCCTTCTATCCATGTGATTACTTAATTCCATAGCGTCTGGGTGCCGACCGTCGTAAAGATAAGGCGCAGAGAGCAGGGCCCTTAATTTATGAACAAGTGTCCACGGGCCCTTAAGCCGGGCAAAGAACGGTATCACTCGTAACTAGATGTTGTTGGAAACGACACTGGGAATAATCTGGTAAATTGAGATCAAGGAACCGGCTTCATAGACCGTGGACTTATCTTACGTCTATTTATTGATCTTGTTTGTTTGTTTAATTATTTCTTCGAATAGGTACCTAATAGGCATTTGTCTATGATGTTTGTCAACTACGTTTTAAAGTGTTCATAGTTGGCACCAAAGATTTCGAACCTCCTTGCTTCGCTCGGAATAGATATACCTTGCTAATATATTTTTCTATGGGATGACATCTGCCAACATGTCCCAAATTTTTATGTCAAATCATCAATGATCACTAGGAAATATTCAAAATAACCTGTCAAATCCATAGAGCGACGCCTTGACTACCTTGTGACGAATTATTTCTTTAATCCTCCTTCTAATTACCCTTATTTTTCTGTGGTTGGCACGCTTATCACTGCTGGTATATCTTTTTTATGGCTTTGCAAAATGTAGGAAATCTTTTTAGAAGCCTATTTAAAATACTGGCTGTCAGGAGTCTTTGAAAAACTGCGATGTAAACAAAGGAATATATTAATTAGAAAGCTTTTAATGCGTGTTTGGATTAAAATTAATTTGAATTTCCACAAATTTATTGAGAAAAGTACCATAGTAGCTTTGGCCGACATATTTTTGTCAACCATTGCAGTTCTGTACTACAATCATCTGAGTTTTTTCCCAACAGACAGACTTTTCATCCGATTCGTACTCTGATATTCCAGCAGAACATAAGATACAAGCCGACTCTTAAAGTTCGTGCTGCGGTGATTTCTTGCCGTTTCTTTTACGCTGTCGTAGCATGATCCGAAACGATAGTAAACTCGCTCTATTTACAATGTATCCTGTATGTTTTGAAGTTCAATAAGAATTCTTTAAAAATGAATTTCTCTTCATAACCAAATAAAATTCGTACAAATCGTCACAACAAGTATTTTAACGAATATTGGCTGTGGAACGCTGGTTGCCTTTAAAGAATCTGCATTGCAAACATTTTTTTCACAATTGAACCTATATTTCTATTTAAATTTCTTAAAAAAATTGCCCAAAAATAAAACATCGTACTTTCAAAATATTTGCCCTAATCATACCGATTAGTATAATCAAGAATAATCAAATCATGCAATTGCTACATTTTATACTTGAATAGCTGGTGCCAGCGAATTCGTCTCCGCAGGATAAATGGTAGCCTATGTGTTATTCTGATGTATAAGCTATATAAGGTCCTAATGAAATAGTGAACATAATTTTAGTACATTACTCAGACCATGAAACTGAACAACTTTCCCCAAGGAACATAGGTCGAAATACGAAAATCAATTTTTGACCTCCCATTGAAACTGCAACAGCTTGCGCATTTTGAATGGGAGGTCAAATTTAGTTTTTCGTATTTCGACCTATGTTCCTCGGGGAAAGTTGTTCAGTTTCATGGTCTGAGTAACATACTAAAATTATGTTCACTATTTCATTAGGACCTTATATTATTGTAAAGTTTCATTAAAATCCATTCAGTAGTTTTTACGTGAAAGAGTAACAAACATCCATCCATTAGAAACTTTCGCGTTTATAATATTAGTAGGATTACGGCTAAGCAGGCAGAGTCAAGTCAAGAGTCAAATCGAGTCAAGAGCTCCACGAGCTTATTCCACCATCTCCCTTCTACTAACGGGAGTCCAGAAGCACCGCAGGATATCACCCATACTTGGTTGATATTCCGCACATTCGCACAAAGCGCTTTGAAACATCTTTTATAATGCGCACAGCTAAAGAGTGGAATTCTCTGCCTGCTTCTGTGTTCCCGAGTTCCTATAACCTGAATCCATTCAAGTCGCGAGTGAATAGGCTTCTTTTGGGCGAGCTCGTTCCATTGTCGACCTCATCTCTGTCTTTAAGACTACATCGAGGTCAAGAGAAAGCCCATTGACGATAAAATAAAAGTCAAGTCAAGTCAAGTCCCCTATATGCATTTATGTAATTAGTGTAGCCACGAGTATAGTAAGTATTTTGACTTCCGATCCCTACCCAAACATTCGATAAAGAATAGAAAACCTTATATGAAAATCAAATCAAACCCGTCCGTCAAGGAGGGTCCTTTGCCCGGTAAATCGGCAGTTGGAAAACTCGTGAATCTGCCCTTAGAGTTATAGGGGTCCTATAAGACGTTGGCCACAAATCCTGTCAATTTACACCCTCAGTATTTATGCCGGGCTATCACGGACTAGTGATTTAGGGGTTTGTTATTCAATGGTTATTAAAGGGTCCATCATTTGGTTTGGGCGGGCATTAGTACGGTCACGGCCGGGATAAGTGAGAGGTGCTTTGTTTGCGTAATAGCTGAAAAGACTCAATTACGCTTTGAAAGTCGATACACACTAGTAAGACTAAATGAGCTTTTCCGGAAAGAATAGGATATTACAAGGTATGAAAAAGAGCTCCATTTTTGTGATCGAAACAGATGCTGGCGGAAGAGGTGAATTTAAGATTCTACACTGACAAGAGCATAGCTTTGAAGTTTAAGAAGAGCAACAGAAAATAAAAGTTATCACTAAAGATATACCTAATTACGGTCAGATCTATATCTTATCTTCTTATCTTATTTAGCCATTGCTGTCCCACTGCTGGGCAAAGGTCTCCCTCTTTTTTCACCATTCGTCTCTATTGAGAGCCTGCTCTAGTCAATTTGTACAAATTGGCAGATCTATAATTGCTTACAAAATATTATGTTGATGATTTATACAAGCTATCAAAGTCTATCATAATTAACAACTATAAATTTACAAGTAACATAATTATAAGTGCGAAATGTAAAGATCCAACTTTAGAAACTGCAGCAGCTAATAGCGCAGTTTGTATTTTTTTGTTATTCAACCTGAGCAATCAAAATTTTAAGCAATGACAAGGTGCAGGAGTGGTGCTAGACATTCAGTATTTTTAGGGTTCCGTACCTCAAAAGAAAAAAACGGAACCCTTATAGGATCACTTTGTTGTCCGTCTGTCTGTCTGTCTGTCTGTCTGTCTGTCTGTCTGTCTGTCTGTCTGTCTGTCTGTCTGTCTGTCTGTCAAGACCCTTTATCTCACGAACGGGTAGAGGTATCAGGTTGAAATTAATACCATATATTAGGATCCATGAACCACACAAAATCTGAAAATTTAAATTTTTTACAACGACGCAATCAAAAGATATGGCATTTTATGTCCTCATCTCCATACATTTATTCAAAAATGCAAAACCTACAGGGTACTTCCCGTTGACCTAAAATTATGAAATTTGGCAAGAAGCTAGGTCTCACAGTACAAATAATGGGAAAAGTCTGAAATCATTAAAAATTACAACTTTTCTCACAACTAATGGTAACCAATTGTGGTGAGCTCCCGTTTCAACAACATTCATTTAAGAGAGGGGTCAAGTGGGATGGTCGCTGAGGCGATTTTTGTTTTAGTTCTATTTAAAAACGGGAACACTTACAAACTTGAAAATTGGTATGTTTATAGTGCATAAGCTATAAAATAACAACAAATAATAAAATTTGGTCAAGCGCGTGTCGGACTCAAAAAATCTAGCACATTAACTTACTGAAATTTCAACTAATACAATTATGTTTATGTGGTGGTACGGAACCCTCAGTGCGCGAGTCCGACTCGCACTTGGCCGGTTTTTTTTAATTGTATGAAAATAATAAGAATAATAAGTCAGTGCGATCTGGGCTGAAAACTGCTCGAGCCGCCATCTATAATAAATGAGGATAAGTCATCATCATCATAATAACATCCCATGAAATGTCCACTACAGGACAGGGAGCTCCCTCTACAATTCTAGCTTTTGCAGCAAAATTTGGAGAGGAAGTACCAAAGTCACCTAGCTTGTCAGCGTTACGGCTGGCACCATGGACCGCGGTTGTAGGTGACCGCAGTAGTTAAGATGGTATGATACTCAGGAGGATGTTGCTGCCCATCCTCCAGTTTATAACCCTTAGTCGCCTCTTACGATACCCAAGGGTATGTATGGGATGGTACTATTCTTGTCCGGCACCACACGGGACCAGGGGACGGGAGTAGGTAGTTTTCTGAAAGTACGTGCCATACCTGAGCTAAAAAAAAATAATATAATTAAACTTTGCTTGAGTGTTTATCTTCCATACGTACCCAAAGGAAATATAAATTCAATTTTGTAGCCGATAGACAGGAACAAATTCCCCACATTTACCTTATAAGAGAATATTTCCATCTGGAGTACGCATTCCACATCAATTTACACCCACCTGTCGACGGATTATGAAGGTACCCTTCAATATGGGTGACCTTAATATAAGGAGCGGCGTTCAGGCGTAAGGTCGTGCCACACCTGTCTGCTCAAGACCATCCGAGGCCCGGGTCTCACGTACATATAGGGTATTACGAAGGCGCTCTGAAGACTATAAAGGGTGTAAGGGACGGTGTACCGAAAACTGATAGGGCGTGCTCAGTCAACGAAACTGAACAACTTTCCCAAAGAAACATATGTTGGGAAATGAAAAAACATTTTGACCTCTCCATACAAACTGTTCGCCCAGAGTGGGCAATTTGTATGGAGAGGTCTTTTTTTCTTTTCCCAACATATGATTCTTTGGGAAAGTTGTTCAGTTTCGTTGACTGAGCACGCCCTTTCAGTTTTCGGTACACTGTCTCTTACACCCTGTATAGGGTTATTTATAACTTGACCAATTCCCGCTAAGGGCTTAAAAATTTTGTTAGACTGTTGGATTTTCGGCAAAAAAAAATTATAAATTGTTGGATAGATTCAGATTCAGATAATTTTATTCAATGTAGATTCTTTACAGAATACTTATTGAATGACATGCAGAATACAATGCAAATAGAGCGAGTCTACGCCGTTTCGGATCGTGCTATGGCAGCGTAAAAGAAACTTATAGAATTTTTTTTTGGGAATTTCCTAAAGTCGTTTAAGTTGTTGCATTTAGCCTTCACAATAAGCCCTTAACGGGAATTGGTCGAGTAACAAATAACCTAGGGTCCTAATGAAATTGTTTTCATAATTTTAGGATTTTACTTGGACCATGGAACTGAAAAGCCTTTTCCAAGAAACATAGGTTGAAGTCGAAATACGAAAACATTTTTTTTTACTTTCCATACAAAATGCGCTATAGACTGAGAAATTTTTAAGGAAAAGTTGTTCAGGTTTTCATAGTCCAAGTAACATGGTAAAATTATGTTCACTTTTATATGTTCACTATTATAATGTTCACTATTTTACTATATGCTCACTATTATAATGTTCACAATTTTATTTTACTATTATATGTCATTCAGACACGTTTCGCTAGCATAAGGCCAGTAAAACACTATTACCTTCACTTCACTTTCTAATATTTTGGCAATCGGTCGTTAGATAGATAGAAACTCTTTATTGCACACAAATTAAGAGTAATTGCGTAAGAAACCTTATATCTAATTGCGCGCAAAGGCGGCCTTATTGCTTAGAGCAATCTCTTCCAGGCAACCTTAGGACTGGGAATCGCTGAGATGGACACGAGTAGTGCAGAGTTTGCTTAACTAAGTTAGACTAATTTGAAAATAAATTAGGTACATAAAATCAAACAATAAACTTAAGTATTTATCAAATTACTTAAATACAGACATAGAATAAATAAATACACATATATACTTACATAAAATAATACACATATACACAGATGTAATATACATAAATAAACATAAAAATATATACCTTAATATATATACATATACATACATTATATAAATAACATAACAACAAAATGCAAATAAGTGTCCTATTTTCCTACAGACAACTTTCCTCTTTATTTAGGTAGAATTCGATCAATTTAGATTTGAAAGCATTACTGGTTTTTGCTTGACGAATGTCACGTGGCAGTTCATTCCACAATCGGGCTGACATTTTTGTAAACGAATTAAAATAGAAATTAGATTTTGCGAATGTTGTGGTTAGCAAATTATCGTTTTTAGACCTGGAAGCTAAGAGATGATTTGACCCTAAATAATTAAAATTTTCACCGATTACCTATTCTGTGGTAAAACCCAGGTCTAACCTTGGTCTAGTTCTGTCATCGGTCATAATCACCTGTCAAGCAACATGACATCTTTCTTATCACGGCCAGTACCTGGGCGACTGAGCTACGCTCTATAATAGCCACCCTAACATGAAAATATCATCGGGTAAGAAAGCTATGCTACCCACCAACAGATGGCGCTGAAAGTTTCTGTCTAAAACGCGGTATTAAAAAAAATGCTTAAAATACGGGGAAAACTAATTTTCTCAGACATGGGACCTAGTAGATGAATTGAATTTGAATCAACTGTAGACTAATATTTTTGTTCACCACTATACAACTTGTAACAGAAAAGGTTTAATCTGCCCAAGATTGAACATCTATTCCCAAGGAACGAAGACGGAAATACGAAACATACACATTTTCGACCTCTCATACAAAATGTGGTGCCAGCTGGATGGTGGGGGAAGTCGAAACATTTTTTTCTTGTATTTCGACTTATGTTCCTTAGGAAAAGTTGTTCAGTTACATGAAGATAACCACCTTTTGAAATTTTCGGGGTGATAAAAAACACAGTTCACGTATACGAGTAGGTCGAAATACGAAGTAGCGACCCTGTCCAGAAAGGGCGAATTCGCCGCGAATTGTCACGCGCGAGTTTCTACGCGCGTCGGCGAGGTACTGGGTGTCAATACATTGCGTCCACAAGCATCGCGCGAATTTTCTCGGCTCGCGCGAGGCTCGCGCGAGTCGAGATACTAGGAGCGCCTTGTTTGCGTCCAGATGAACGCGCGAAGCACGCGCGAGTAAATCGCGGCGAATTCGCCCTTTCTGGACAGGGTCTTAGATAAGTTTTCACAAGATTTGAAAGTGCCTACTCTGACTGAACTAACAAATACCAAAGCGTTTTGTTGAAGTTTAATGTTCTATTTTCCCCACAGATTTTTCCCGACCGATTGAAAATGGTCGTCTGCGTTACCAACTTGACTGACTGACTGGCCCGTTGTAGTGGTTGGAAGTAAGCTTTCCTTCTACCATCTACCCTACGATCTACGATCCCCGCCCAGGGCAAACATTTGTGTGTTGAACACGGGTGTTTGTTAAGTCCTCATCATCATATAATCCGAAAGACGTCCATCGCTGGACATAGGCCTCCCCTAAAGATCTCCAAGACGACCGGTTCTGCGCTGCTTGCATCCAGCGGCTTCCCGCGACCTTGACCAGATCGTCGCGTCGGTCCTTCTTGTGGGGAGCTGCCAACGCTTCGTCTTCCGGTACAAGGTCGCCACTCTAGAACCCTGATGTTAAGTGTCTGGGCGTTATTTATCTAATTCATATCAGTCTCTGGTACCCATTTAGGCTTTGCCTAGTTAGGATCAAATAAAAAAAAATATTCATTCTACACTCGTTTTCCAACAAAAGCACAATAAATGAATTTATACATTTGTAAACAGTAAAACTCTGCCACCTAAACTAATCTAAGCATAGCCTGTATCTTAAGGGACAGTGTCCAATTAGTGAGACCAGTATGTCCATTGTACGTACTAGGTAAAGAAAGGAGAATGAGGATGAGAATAAGAATAAAAATAAATAAACAAATAAAAATATATTATAACATTATCCGTCTTACTACAAAAAAGTTAAACGCCTGTTGAACGCTTGATCAAAAAAATCGCACAAAATAATTAGCTATGTCAGTTGATGCGCAGAAGTCAAATCATAAGAAAATAAGTCATTTTTGACTTCTGCGCATCAGGTACATAGCCAGAGTTATTTTGTACGATTTTTTTGATCAAGTGTTCAACAGATGTTTAACTTTTTTGTAGTAAGACCATATGTGTTAGTAATAATGTGTGTAGGTGTATATATATGTAGGTGTGTGTATGAGTGTCAGTGGGATCGTGTGTGTGTGCTTTCTGTTGTCCGACTTTTTGTGAATTGACCCCAATACTGCTAAATGTTTTATAAGCCGGGTTGCACCATCTCTGTATTTTGTTGCTTATCTTAATCGTCTTTAATGATACGAACACCTGTTTATGAATCAATACACTTTTATCAGTAATAACACTAATCCCCAGTAACAAAAATGATTGTGATTTAATAAAACTATCAGTTTTCTTTTGTAGTTTCACTAGGAACATCATTTTGTGAAAGATGTGGCGGTTAATAGCTCTCTCGTTTGTTTTTGCAGTGGCTGCAAGTCAATCTACAGAAGTTAGTCAATGTAAGTTGTTATTATTTTTAAAACGTTGCTTGAAATTTTGTATTCGTGAAGTTTCTGTTGTAATAAAAAAGTTTAAGCACCAAAGTAAGTACAAACTTTTTGGTACCAGAGTTTTTTTTTTGTTCCGGGCGGTTTTACTAGCAAAGTTTAAAACAAACCTTAGTTTTTGAGTTATTAGGCAAACATACCAACAAAAATGCAAAATTGTCGAAAAGTCCTTATCGTTTTTGAGTCTCTTTTTTTACATTTTGCTTATATTTTCTATGTACAAAATCAAGACTAAAGCAGCTCTGCCTGGTTTCGTACAAGTGATGACCCGTCGGCGTATTTATTATAGGAGGTCATGACAAAATTTGAAACGATCTCTAAATTGGTTACAGAGATCATGTGCATATGTCCATAATCCAACCAATTGTTTCTCGAAAAATGTTAATGCAAAATAAAAAACAGTTACAAATTTATGTAAATGTTTTTAGCCAAATTTTAGCAGGTTATAACTCTAGTTTGAACACAAATCTGCTTAATTACTACCCTAAAGAAAGATGAAACGAAAAACCTATTTGATTTAGGACAGCGAGGACAACCTCGCCAAAATCCTACGCCAAATAGTGGGATTTGTACTGTTTCGTTTTTCGACTAATGTTTCAATATGTTATTTTATATGTCAAGGTACTCGCGCCGCTGGTGATCTTCCTCTCAACACGTACATAGAAGGATGCATCACTCCACCATGTCTTCTGCCTTCACTTTCAGACGTGGTCGTCAACATTGTATTCAGATCTCGTAAGTATTTAATAAATTTTATTTTCATACATACATACATAATATCACGCCTCTTTCCCGTCGGGGTAGGCTGAGACCACAGTCCTCCACCTGCTACGATCTTGACATACTCGTACTTCCCTTGCTTCCTGTACTTCAATCCTTTCATACATGCAATTATCTTCGGGTCTCGATAAGAGTCTAACTACTACACCACGGAGGATGTTATTAACTTCTTTCTCATACTAAATTCAAATGACTCGCATTCTTATGCGGGAAATAAAATGCTGTTGAAAAACGAGTGTATACTGCTATTTTTAGTTAAATTTTTCGCTGATTAATACAAAGATACATCTAATGCACCGAAAGTACTAGTTTTTGGTAGCAAGTTTTGTCTTTGGCTTTGCCTAGTTTGGGATCAGATGACTGTGTGTAAATTGTCCCCACCTATGACACTTCTAGCGGAACATCACCTGGTATCATCCTTGAGAGATTTTTCTTTTGTGCAACTTTCCGCATCTGAATTTCCGTAAATGTGTCGTTACACTAATAAAACCCTTGTATTTTGTTCTCAGCCCGCACCATACGCTCCATGAGAACGCTAGTAAACGCTTTCTTGCTTCCCTTACCCATCGCTATACCTCACGATCTAGAGGAAGATGCAATTACTTGCAACTATCTCACGAACACCTACTGCCCGGTCTTGGAGAATGAAGTCGTCCAGTACACGCTAAGAATGTTTATACAACCCATATGGCCTGTGGTAAGTTTTTTATCTGTAGGCTGAAAACATAGAAAGCCAGATTACTATTCAGGACAAATTCGGTACCGGTGAATAAGGAAAACCTCATCTGGGTCCAGTCCTGAAAACCTCCACCAGGCAAGACTTACTCCGAGTCTAGGCATAAATTAAGTACCTACACCGCTGTGCGCCCTGGGAGCGCAGTGCAAGTAGGGCTGTCGCGCTTTCGGAGTTTACGAGTACATGTTCGATAAGTTTCACGCACTTTGTGTCAACGTATATTCATAAAACAATTATTATTTATTTCTGTTCCAAGTCTGGGATGTTTTTACATAATTATAATAAAGAACAGAAGTAAATGTCGTGTACGTATGGATTCATTTAAGATACCAGCTTATAGTAAATAGATAAATAGGTATCGTTTATAAAACACGCCTACTCTACCAAAGGAAAATATAGATAAGTCTGAACTGTGTCAAGCTTGGAGTGCTTTTGACTGTACAAGTCCAGCAGCATATAATAAATTTTAGTTTAAGGAATAAATCGAACGAACGTCAGTGAGTATACTTTGTCTGAAGAATGAATGAAATAAAATTGGTATTACAGTAAGTGTATCCGACACTGGAGTCAATCCTGGCAGTCAACAACGTTGACTCAGTATTAATATCAAACTGCATTGTAAACAGGGCCCTGACGCGTAGAGTTTAGATGCAATTAAGCTTTGGCGCGCTATGTTTATGTATGTATATAAAAGGTGGCCATTTCCAAGATCAAAGGAGTGAGACTTCTGTAAACTTGTTTTCTTGTACTTAATGTAAAGATACTACACATTAACTTACTAATCTGGGGATACTACAGGGTAAAAGGAACAGGTTAGCATAAACTAAAAAGGCATGATTAGTCGATAAAACTAAACAATGTTTACCTAGAAAAAATATCCATGGAAACGTAAAAAAAATCGGCCTCTCCATACAAACTGTCGAATAAAATTTATAATTTTGTTTGGAGCGGCAGATTAGATTTTTCGTTTCGGGTGATACATTTCTTAAAGAAAACTGTTCAGTATCATCGACTGATCGTGCTCTTTTGGTTTGTGCCAACCTGTCCGTAATATCCTGTATAAGAAATAACACCATGACCAAATTTGCCTCTTCTTGTAAACATGTTTCTTTTGTTTGCCCTCATACATGCTATTAAATGGATTCATTCGTTACGTGCAAACTATTATGGTAGCGGGAACGTAAATCACTTATGCGAAACATTTCCTTTGCAAACGGTAAGGGAGTAGCCCCGGCCAAAGTCAAATATATCAGAACACAGAGCTCTGAAGTCTATGCGTCTTGCTCTACATCTAGAGACGAATTCTTTTTGTCATTCAATACAAATCAGTGTCACCATTTACTAAAACTAACTCACTTTCTGCACCCACACTACTAGCGGCATTTGAGTGCGATAAACATAGTACCATTATTGCAAGAGAGTAAGATGCAAAAAACCAGTGACAGCGTCTCTATGGCAACGAATCTGTTTATGATGTGCATTCAAAATAAGCGCTTACATAAATTGGATAGTATACCTCATCAATAAGGAACCAATTTTTTTTACTATATTTGCTTCTATGAGAGGGGTGCGCGCGCAGGCGGAGTGGCCCTATCGTTGTTCTGTGTGTCAGAACCATTTGCGTTCCTACTCCTTTACCGGGCTTTGCGCGGGAATGTTGCAAAGGGTATGGTTCGAATATGGCAGACACGATTCGTCTACCGTAGTAGCTCCCCTTGTAAAGCTTTTTTGTTCACTCCATCTGGGGACCGTAATAATATCTTTAACAAGTTCTTTTTTCATTTCAGGGCGTAGCACCAACACTTGAGTTCTTTGTAGTCGACACTTCAACGTCTCCACAAACAAATATCTTTTGTATCAGAGTGCCAATTCGAGTGGTAGCCGCCGTTGACACATTATCATCTGCAGTTAACGCGACTCTCCTTGAAGATCAAACTTACAATTAAAAAAATATAATAAAATGTTTGTTTCAGTAAACTAAGTATAGCACACACTAACGGAAATTACGACATGGAAATTACCGCGACTGAAAAATCTGTCAAGTTGACACCAGCAGAAATTCTGCTGGATATGTGTCATTTGTAACCTGAGGCTGGACCGGTAGGTTCTTAAAAATTCTATGCCTGAGGCCTGACTGTCGAACTCAATCGTTATCGATTCCCTCTTTTTTAGGGTTCCGTAACACAAAATAAAAAAAGCCGGCCAAGTGCGAGTCGGACTCGCGCACTGAGGGTTCCGTACCACCATCATCATCATCATAACATCCCATGAAACGTCCACTACAGGACAGGGAGCTCCCTCCAGAATTCTAGCTTTTTCTGGAAAAATGTGGAGGGGAAGTACGGTCAACCGCTTGTCGGTAGAAACTTTTTCAACTCTATTACCACACCATTAGGTCCAAAAGTGTTTCTACTGATGTGCTGTCGAGTGTACCTACCGTAGTCACCTCGCTTGTTAGCGTTACGGCTGGCACCATGGACCGCGGTTTTATGTGACCGCAGTAAGTAAGATGTAAGATACAAAGGAGGATGCTGCTGCGCATCCTCCAGTTAACCCTTAGTCGCCTCTTACGACACCCACGGGTATGTATGGGTTCCACCACACCACCGTACCACCACATAAACATAATTGTATTAGTTGAAATTTCAGTAAGTTAATGTGCTAGATTTTTTGAGTCCGACACGCGCTTGACCAAATTTTGTTATTTGTTGTTATTTTATAGCTTATGCACTATAAACATACCAATTTTCAAGTTTTTAAGTGATCTCGTTTTTAAATAGAACTAAAACAAAAATCGCCTCAGCGACCATCCAACTTGACCCCTCTCTTATATGAATGTTCTTGAAACGGGAGCTCACCACGATTGGTTACCATTAGTTGTGAGAAAAGTTGTAATATTTAATGATTTCAGACTTTTCCCATTATTTGTACTGTAAGACCTAGCTTCTTGCCAAATTTCATAATTTTAGGTCAACGGGAACTACCCTGTAGGTTTTGCATTTTTGAATAAATGTATGGAGATGAGGACATAAAATGCCATATCTTTTTATTGCGTCGTTGGAAAAAATTGAAATTTTCAGACCTTGTGTGGTCCATGGATCCTAATATATGGTATTAATTTCAACTTGATACCTTTACCCGTTCGTGAGATAAAGGGTCTTGACAGACAGACAGACAGACAGACAGACAGACAGACAGACGGACAACAAAGTGATCCTATAAGGGTTCCGTTTTTTTCTTTTGAGGTACGGAACCCTAAAAACGGAACCCTTATAGGATCACTGTCCGTCTGTCTGTCTGTCAAGACCCTTTTTCTCACGAACGAGAAGAGGTATCAGGTTGAAATTGATAATGAATATTAAGGTCCATAAACCACACAAGATCTGAATATTTAAATTTTTTACAACAATGCAATCAAAAGATATAGCTTTTTATGTCCTCATCTCCATACATTTATGCACTAAAGCAAAACCTAGGGGGAACTTCCCGTTGACCTAAAGTTATGAAATTTGGCAAGAAGCTAGGTATCACAGTACAAAGATAGGGAAATGTCTAAACTCATTAAATATTTCAATTTTTCTCACAACTAATAGTAACCAATTAAGGTGAGCTCCAGTTTTAAGAACTTTTTTTATAAAAGAGGGGTCAAATATGATGATCGTGTAGTTTTTAAAGTCAAAGAGCAAAAGCCTTTAGTATACGAGGGTGGTCCCAGAAGTAGCCGACCTAACCAAGAAAAATCAAAATAAATGGGACAAACTATATTTATTTCTCTACATAGCTTCCTTGTAGCTCGATACACTTTTCCCAGCGGTGCTCTATAGCTTCAATGCCACGTCTATAGTAGGAATTGTCAAACTCTTCAAAATAGCCATTAACCAACGACTCAACCTCTATGTTGCTCGAAAATCTTTTCCCGCCGAGCCATTTTTTTAGGTTTGGGAACAGAAAATAATCTGACGGGGCCAAATCTGGTGAATAAGGTGCATGGGGAAGCAATTTAAATTTTAATTCTTCGATTTTAGCCATTGCAATGCCAGATGTGTGGACTGGAGCGTTGTCTTGATGAAACAAAACTTTTTTCTTTGACAAGTGAGGCCGTTTTTTCTTTATTTCTTCACTCAAACGCTGCAATAAGTTGGCATAATACTCGCCATTAATGGTTTTTCCTTTTGGAAGATAATCTATAAAAATTATGCCACGCGCGTCCCAGAAAACTGAAGCCATGACTTTTCCTGCCGATGGAACTGTTTTTGCCTTCTTTGGAGCTGATTCTCCTCTTTCAGTCCATTGTTTTGATTGTTCCTTAGTCTCAGGTGTAAAGTGATGAACCCATGTTTCATCCATGGTGATAAATCGACGCAAAAACTCGGCTTTGTTGCTGCGAAATTTTGCTAAACATTCGACTGACACATCCTCACGGCGCTGTTTTTGTTCTACTGTGAGTAATCGCGGCACCCATCTTGCGCATAGCTTTCTCATGTCCAAGTTTTCTGTTAAAATACGATGGACTGCACTTTTTGAAATGCCTACCATATCTGCTAGCTCGCGTACTTTCAGTCGACGGTCATCCAGTACAATTTTGTGGATTTTTTTTACTATTTCTGGATAAGTCACCTCATTTGGTCGTCCACTGCGATGTTCATCTTGGCAGCTCGAGCGGCCGCGCTTGAACTCTGCCACCCAATATTTTATTGTTGTAAATGAAGGAGCAGACTCCCCCAAAGTAGAATCAAGCTCCACTTTGATATTAGTTGGGCTGAGACCTTTCAAATAAAAGTATTGAATTACGTAACGAACACCAATTTTATCCATTATCGAAAAATTCGATGACAACATTCACTAAGTATGCTTCAGAACAAATGCCAAATGACCTAGCGCGTTCGAATTCTAAATTTAAATTTCTTAATGTTCACGCTTCCTAAAAAGAGTATTTAATCAAATAAAAACTGCCAGTAAGTAAGTAAGGTCGAATATTTCTGGGACCGCCCAGGTATCATATGGTAGATAGGTACGGATTACGGAACCTTTAGGGCGCGAGTCCGACTCATACTTGGCCAGTATTTTCTTTCTATACAAGAAGGAAAGAGAGATTCGATAACGATTGAGTTCGACAGTAGCGCCTCGTAAAAGCATTTGGGAGCGTAATGAGCGGAATTCTCCGCGTCGGAAAGATCCACTGGTGTTTCGCTGCTCTTAAACCAAAAATCAGCCATGTGCGTGTCGGGCCACGCGCAATATAGGGTTCCGTAGTTTCTTTACGACTTTTTATAGCGAAACAAGTTTTGATAAAGCATTATAAGGGGCTGAGTGGGTAGACAGGAAAGTGTAAACATCAAAATTTTACTCTCCCAGTATTTTAATTATAAAAAATAGTTAATTACTACTTACATGTCGTAAAGTGTTTGCAATAGCACTAATTGACTGTAAACTTTCTATTTCTTAATATCTGCACACTTGCCACATCACTATAACACCAACATGGACAGCACTGCAAAACTCGCCCAGAGCATGGAAGAGCTCTCCGCCTGGTTTGAGTCCCGCATGTCGGAGTTTGAACAGACGCAGCAGCAGGCCGCTTCAGCAGGTACACCAACAGTGAAGAACTTATCTGCGGACTACATAACCTTCAAAGGGCTCGTGTGGAAAGCACTCGAGATGCTCAAGGCACAACTGGCCCTTGTAGTCAGCGGGCTGGACAGGGTGGAGACACATTCGCGTCGGAAAGTCCTCTTGCTTCATGGTGTTACTGAGGAGGACGCAGAAGATCTTCCTACAAAGGTTCGCAGAATGATAGCGGGGCAAATGAAGTTGACAACCATAAGTGCTGAAGCCTTTGAAGCTTGCCATCGCCTAGGGGCCAAAAAAGACAAGGCTCGCTCCATATTGGTCCGCTTTGCGGTTATGAAAGATCGGATGGCAGTGTGGAATGCCAAAACAGCACTTAAGGGCTCAAAAGTCTCAGTCTCGGAGTTTCTAACCAAGACACGACAGGAGGTCTTTGTCGCGGCTAGAAAATTCTATGGGATGAAGAATTGTTGGTCCTCGGATGGCGCGATAGTGATTCTTCTGCCAGATAAGCTCAGGAGGAAGGTAACAACCATGCCCGAGCTGATGGAGCTGACTGCGAAGTTCCCGCCGAGTAAAAAATAGGCTGATCTTTTCTCTGATATGGTAAGGAATTTAATGTTCATATCTCAACAGTGTTTTTTAACATTTTTGTAGTTATAGCAGTTGTATAAGTTCCTTTTTACCAACTTGCAACCATTCATCCACACATAGGAACATAGAAATATATATCACACATAATGCCAGTCACGTAAAGTAAAATATTTCAATATTCAGGGTAGAATAATATCTTTTGTAACAAGAAATTTCTTCACTTCACTTTTTTATTTTTGTCACTCTTTGAGGTTCAAGGTTGTTTTTGTTTGGATAAGTGACGTGATTGTTTTCGTTCTGAAACTTCTTGACAGCTGTTTTTTTTTTTTTTTTAATGGCTCGGATACAATTATTTTAGTCAGTATGTTATGTCAAGGTTATATATTATTTTCCTGTGATTATTTTCACTGTGATGTTTATTAGATAGTGTGGCGGTTGGTTGTAGTGTGTTTGATAGTGTAGTTATAATTGTATTTTGTCGTGACCAGTCAATTTGTGCTAGTGTTTAGAAAGAAGCCAGTTAGTAATTTAGTACTTGTATTATTTTATTTATTTATTACATTATATTATTTTAGATATATTTATAATATGTTAGATGATAATTTTTTCTCTTGCTCGTCTTCAGATGATTTTGAAAGTGCTGAAAGTGACAGTTCCACTCTTTTAGACTCAGAGCCACTGAATGAAAAACTTCTTTCTACATTTAAACATAGTTCGCCATTCCTCTCCCTGGTGCACATTAATGCACAGAGCATACCGGCTCACTATTCTGATCTTCTCACATCTTTTAGCACCAGCGTGGTTGATGCCATTCTAGTTTCTGAGACGTGGCTTAAGCCCTCTCTTCCCTCAACTTCTTGTTCTCTGCCAGGCTATCGGCTTTTCCGTAATGATCGCGTGGGTGCGGGTGGTGGCGGAGTAGGTATTTACCTGCGAAGTGACATCCCGGCCACCGTTATCAGTACCTCTCCCTCGCAATATTCTGGTTCTCTCGAACATCTCTTCCTAGAAGTCGTTCTACATCATAAGAAAATTATGCTTGGCGTGGTGTATAGCCCTAATGATAAAGTAGACTATTTTAGTTCATTTGAAACAACACTTGAGCAATATAGCTCTCTTTATGAGCACTTTATCATTATGGGTGACCTCAACACTTGCATCTTGAAGGACGACCATAGGTCACGTAAACTGCTGTCACTCTCTACATCTCTTAATTTACAAATCCTCCCGTTGTCACCGACACATTATTTCCCTAATTGTAGACCTTCCTTGATTGACTTAATTATTACTTCCAAACCCGAATCCGTCATCTCACATGGGCAAATGACAGCTCCCTTCTCTTATCACGATCTAATTTTTCTTGCCTATAAAGTGCGTCCTCCTAAAATCAAAAGTAAAATCATTCTCCAGCGTAATTTTCGCAACATGGACCTGGATCGCTTAAGAGAGGATGCTGAGAATATTGACTGGTCCCCGGTTTTGATGGCCGATAATGTGGATGCCAAAGTAGCTGCCTTTAGAGTAATTCTCACAAAACTTTTTGATTGTCATGCACCGGTGCGACCTGTGCGTGTAAAGCATGCTCCTGCTCCCTGGCTGACGCCAATGATTAAGAGAGTCATGGCTAAAAGGGATAGGACTAAAAGCCGATGTAAAAAAGATCCGACGGATGATAACCTATCTGCGTACAAAAAGCTTCGTAACATCTGCAACAGGATGTGTAGGGATGCTAAGCGCCGCTATATTCATTCTACACTTGAAAACCTCTCTCAGGCTCTCACCTGGAGATTCTTAAAGTCACTTGGGGTAGGCAAGGCCATGGATACTTGTAAAAGTACCATGGATGTCAATGACTTAAATATACATTTTTCAACTCCCCCCGTAATCCTTAGTGACAATACTAAATTATCTTCTCTCTCTTACCTTTCGAATCTTATTCTACCTGACTGTACTCCATTTTCGTTTCAACCGGTCACTGAGGACGACGTCAAGAAGAGCATCCTTTCAATATCCACTAAGGCAGTGGGTAGCGATGACCTGAGTCTCAACATGCTTACACCTATACTGGAAGCTATTATACCTCCTATCACACACATTATAAATTTTTCTCTGGAGGCTAATGTCTTCCCTTCCACTTGGAAAAAGGCTTTTGTTATCCCACTGCCTAAAGTTTCTACCCCAACATCCCTGTCTCAATATCGTCCCATTTCCATCCTACCGGTACTTTTGAAAGTTCTCGAAAGTGTCGTTCATAAGCAACTCTACTCCTATCTCATATCCAACAATCTCCTCTGTCCTTTTCAGTCCGGTTTCCGTCCTTCTCATAGCACGGTTAGTGCGTTGCTGAATGTTACGGAGGACATCCGTTACGGTATGGATAATACTAAATTTACCATTATAACTCTTCTGGACTTCAGCAACGCATTTAACTCTGTTGATTTTGATATCCTACTCAGTTCCCTCCGCTCTCTTAACGTTGCTCCTCCAGTGGTCGAGTAGTTCCGTTCCTATCTTCATGGACGCCAGCAATGTGTCAGGACCGATGACTTGTCCTCGGACTGGTTGGACCTAACCGCTGGCGTACCACAAGGCGGTGTACTCTCTCCTTTATTATTTTCAATTTTTATAAACAATATTTCTCATGTTATCTCTTCTCCCTTCCAGATGTATGCAGATGACTTACAAATTTATAGACATTTCTCTTTATCTGAAGTTACCGAAGCTGTGAGTGCAGTGAACTCTGATCTTGCTGCTGTTCAGCAATGGGCTGAAAATTTCGGGCTTCTTGTAAACCCAACTAAATCTCAAGCAATAATAGTTGGTAGCAGCAGACTAAGGGGTAGGTTAGGGGACTTAGCGTTGCCAAAAATATTTTACAACGGAGTCTGTATTCCCTACACGGACAAAGCAAAGAACCTAGGGATTATTATAGACCGTGACCTGTCATGGTCAGCGCAAGTTAGTGAGGTGAGTAGGCGCATGCACTACTCTTTTCACTCCCTTAAGCGACTCCAGTACTTCCTTCCCTTTCAGACTAAAATCTTGCTTGCACAGGCTCTACTCCTTCCTATTCTTGACTACGCTGATGTATGCTACTTGGATGTGACTGAAGAATTGCTGAACAAACTTGAGCGCCTACAAAATCTGGCTATTCGCTTCATCTTCGGGCTAAAAAAGAAAAGTCTTACCGATCTAGACTCCATTATTTCAAGATGGAAACATTGGAAAAACGAAGGAATATGTTAGACGGATTATTTATGTACAAGATTTTAAGGAACCAAATTGACTGTCCTACATTATTGAATAATATTAGTTTTCGAGTCCCACGACGCATACCTCGATGTCCTATAACCCCTCTCTGTCCCCCCTTTGGTACAACTGTGTTAGGTAGTAACTCTCCCATATCAAGAATGTGTAAGATTATTAATGACTGCAGCGATCTTCTTGACCTTTATAATGACTCTAAACCAAGGTTTTATAAGTCATTACGTAAGGGTTGTATTAAGTAGAACCTCTCAAAGAGAAATAAATAATAAATATCTTACTACTGCTAGTAATTTCTCTTTTTAATTTTTTAACTTAGTATAGTATTACTTTTAGTTTCTCTGTAACTTTTAATTTGGATGCTTAATTTTGTAACGGGTTGTGTTTTTTTCATACCTTTTGCCTAATTTTGTTGTAAATTTAAATAGGTATTTAAAATTTAGTCTTAGAATCAATTTAACAGTGACGAGTTCTTTCGTTGTTTTGTTTGTAACGTTGTAGCTGATCATTAGTGTGCATGCGGAGTTTACCTTTAAGTAGTTGTTACTCTTTAATATGTATTAATAACACTTTTTTTTCATTATGTATGTAATAGTGTAAACAACTGTTGGTAGACCTTAATAAATAAAAATAAAATAAAATAAAAATAAATCTTTGGTCTTCGCAAATATGATCATATCTCCGAATTTCGCGCTCAATTAAAATGGCTACCTATCCGACTTCGTCGTAATGTGCACATCCTTTCTACCTTATATAAGATCCTGAATGACCCTGCCACCCCTGACTACCTTCGCTCCCGCTTCCAACTTTTACCTCCTGATCCCCGCTCTAGGCGCGACTGCATCACTGCGATGTTGGAGTATCCTAGAGCGAACACCAAATTCTTTTTCAACTCCTTCTCTTCCCAAGCTGTGCGACTATGGAACAAACTTCCCAAGGCTATACAAAGCAGTCCTTCAATAACATCGTTTAAGATGCGAGTAAAAGAGCACTACTTATCGCAACCATTATAATATTATTTTTAGTTTATGTAAGTATTTATGTATGTATGTATTTTAAAAGTATTTTTATCCTTCTTTATATCATCATAACATCCCATGAAACGTCCACTACAGGACAGGGAGCTCCCTCCAGAATTCTAGCTTATGCTGCTTCTTTATATATGCCTTATTATTTATATTGAAATTTTAAGTATATTAGTGTGTAGTATAAGTAAATATTTTATTTTTTTCTCCATATTTTATGCTAGTTTGCTATTTATTAAAAACATATGTATTTTTTTGTTTAATTCTCATTTCACACTTCTAAATGCACATTCCTGTGCCCCTTTTCATGTCATTCTTTCACACAAGCTAGGTTGGCTGGAAGAGATCTCTTATAGAGATAAGCTCACCTTTGTAAACAAATTTTATGTTAACTACAATTTTATGTAATTTGTGCACAAAAACGTTCATAACTTTGACTTTTCACCTCCTAATGCTCAGCGAGGTCCTAGCGCCTGATTGCAGATTTCAATTTTATTATTTCCAGTTCTTCCTGTAAGGCCTAAGTAGGCTTTTTTAATTTCATCATGTTTACTTCTACTTTGAAAAATTGTGTACGTTTCAAATTACAACCGTTTATATGACGGGAGGGGGGGACGCTCGACTCCCCACACAATAGGATAGACGTGAAATAAAATTCACCCCCACTTTACTTGTAGGTACCTAAAAATTTTATTTTCCTACATTTTATTTTACTACTTTGTTGGCGTGGATGAAATGTAAATCCGTACTATATCACAGCTTTATAGTACTAAGGGTCTCTGAGCTAAGCCATGGACAGACAGACAGACAGACAGACGGATGTTACTTGTTGACTACGAAACCCTAAAGATTCACTCACCCCTGCATCATTAATTTACTAAATAAAAAGAATGAATTCTAAAAGTTGTAAGACAGAAAAAGGGTTTAGCAAACCTGTATAGTGTGAAACTAAACCACTGCTAGGGAACATTTAGGGTCGTATCGATAAATCCCTCTCAAGTCTGCGATTGCACTTAAGATGCATAATTTGTATGTGAAAAGTACATCTTGAGAGCAGTCTCACACTTAAGTTGGATTTATCAATACAACCCTTAGTCTAGGCAACGAAGCGGATCGTTGTATGAAGACCCCCGCATTAAATCCTCAGTCGATGAAACTTTGCTGGGGTATTACACTACATGAGACAAACCTTTGTATTCAGTGTTTGTATTCAGTGCTTGTATTCAGTTTTTGTATTCAGTGCTTTGCTTTGCACTCGGAAATTACACAGGTGGACCAACTGCGTAACTTTCCTTTAAATTGTACTAAGTATAATATTTTTTTCAACATAATAGGTCTTTACCTATGAAATTGCCGAAATTTTCTTACAGATTAATGAGATCATAATTCCTATAATTATAATGCTATTTTTTTCATTTGTCTTATATTTGAAAGTTGACTTCAACGTTATCAATTTACGCACAAAATAAAGTTTTTATTTTTGGTTTGATATATAAAATTAAAGGTTCGAAAATTGTTCGTCTTAAATGTCGTTCGATTTCATCATTAGATTTGTTATATTTTTTTACAGATAATATTTTTCGAAAATTAAATTTTAGCTTCTGTTAGCTTAATGTCTTCCCAATAAAGCTTAAAAAAAATTGGATGTATCATTCCTAAGAAAAATGCAAAAATGTTAGTACTGAAAATTGAGTTTACCTAAAATTCGCCATACAAAACGGCAATTTCATAAGTAAAGACCTAATATTTGCTCATAAAACAGCTCTGTTTGCACTAAACTAAGGTCTTTTGTGCAACACGTGTGTTTTTTCCATTATATCACCGGACTAGTGTTTTTTAGGGTTCCGATACCAAAATGGTAAAAAAAAGGAACCCTTATGGTGCCGCTCTGTCTGTCTGTCTGTCTGTCTGTCCGTCTGTCTGTCACACCTCTATATCTCAGCAACCACTTACGCTATCGAGCTGAAATTTGGAATAGTTTTAGAATATAGTTGCCCAACTTAATTGCACATGAAAATTTTTTGAAAAAAGTATGATTATTAATGTAAAGGGGGCCAAAATAGGGGGGGCCAAATTTCAAATTGTCGCTACTAGGTCGAGTGGGGTATCATATGAAAGGGCTTTACTTGTACATTTTAAAATATATTTTTGTATTTTTTTAAGTTTCTTAGTTTTCAAGTTATGATGAAAAATGTCAAAAAAAATACCATTCCCCCCCCCTTATCTCCGAAGTTTGAGTAAGGGAAAATCTGAATTAATTACAGTTGACAGAAGTTTATGTAAACTTTACAGCAAAAATAAAACGATCTTTCTAAGTTGCACAGTTTTTCAGAAATCTGCAAAAAACCTTTACAAACAAATTTAGTTTTGCGGTCCTGAAAATGGACTTTATTGCTTCCAAAAATACTATAGGTATATCGGAACCCTCGGCGCGCGAGTCCGACTCGCACTTGACCGGTTTTTTTTTCGGCAAGGGGTTTTTATGTCATAATATTTTCATAAATAAATAAACTTTGTTCTAGACTATAATCAATGAACATTCATTTCATGAAAATATTTATATTAATCAACTTAGTAACAACGAATTCGTATTTTAGCGTTTCATATTGCGTAATACACGGCCTCTATCGGCGTTTTCGTCGAAAGAGACATCAAAAATGGCCAGAACCCAAAAGTTTTCCTTTGATAGAGACCGACGTCGGATTTAAGATTCCCTGAAGTATTTCTTAAGAAACTTCAAAAGATTGAATGAAGGAAGATCGCACTCCAAGATAAAATCGAATTACTTAAGGCAAACTTTTCTTAATTTATTTTTGTTTTGGTGACCTATTAAGCTACTTGCTCACTCATTGAACAGTACAGTGCACTTAACTTTTAATAGCTTGCAAAAATCAGATAAACCCATAAAATTTCGTATTTCGTACTCTACTCCCTTAACTACGTATTTCTTGAGATTTTTAATTTTAACCAAGTTAGATCTGTTTTCGTCTAGTTTTTAGGGTTTCGATACCAAAATGGTAAAAAAAAGGAACCCTTATGGTGCGACTTTGTCTTTCTGTCCGTCTGTCTGTCTGTCACACCTCCATATCTCAGCAATCACTCATGCTATCGACTTTAAATTTGGAATAGCTTTAGAATAATATGGTTGCCCAACTTAATTGGACATGAGAGAATTAAAAAAAATATACGATTATTTCTGTAAAGGGGGCCCAAATAGGGGAAGCAAAATTTCAAATTGTTTTTACCAGGTCAAATGGGGTATCATATGAAAGGGCTTTACTTGCTCATTCTTAAATATATTTTTGTATTTTTTTTTAACTCTTAGTTTTCAAGTTGTGATTATAAATATAAAAAAAATACCATTCCCCCCCATTATCTCCGAAGTTTGTGAAAGTAAAAATCTGAATTAATTACAGATAATAGAAGTTTATGTAAGTATTACAGAAAAAATAAAACGATTTTTCTAAGTTTCACAGTTTTTTTAAATCTGCAAAACACCTTTACAAACAAATTTAGTTTTGCGGTTATAAAAATGGACTTTGTTGCTTCCAAAAATACTGTAGATATATCGGCACCCTCGGCGCGCTAGTCCGACTCGCACTTGACCGGTTTTTTTTAATCAGGGAATGACAACGCGATGAAGGCTCATGGAGGTAATAAAAGATCCCCGTCAATTATCCCTTTAGATTAATCGTTAGATTAGTCGCTTCGAACCTCTGCCTTATAATCCTTTACACGAATCAATGCAAATAAATGTAATTATCTACACTAAAGCCCTAAGCTTTCATTTTTGTCGTTGATAAGTTCCCTACAATAGGGAATATGCATAATTTTTTTTTGTTGCATTCATTAACAAAATATGAAAATACCGAACTCAAGATGACAAGAAGTGAAATTAAAATTTAAATCGGCTCATAAATACGGCTGATATAAGCATTTAAAACTGCTAATTACGCGCCGATTAGACAGAGAGATCCGACATGGCGAGTGACGTCACATGCCACTACGGCCATATAAACTCGGTGTTAAATTTCGTTTTGCTAGAAAGAGACAGAAACAAATCTTTGATGGCTTATATCTTTTTTAATTTCATAGTTATTCGAAAAATAGCTTTACTAAATTGTTTATTACATGAATCAGAATAAATAATTTAAATTTAAAAAAATCATGCATATTCCCTATTAGTGGGTACAACAAGAAATGAATATTTTTGTGGCGGAGTGAATCTGTTTGGTCTGAAGCCGGGTAAAAAGCAGCCACACATCACCCCGTTACAATCGGACGGCAGATAAACTCGCAGAACTAAGATTTTTTTATTAAAATTTTGACTCTAACATGAGTCTTGTATTTCCGACGTTGCGAGCTCGCAGGTACTGCACTTAACATACGAGTAACTGATGGAACTGGGTGATCTGTTTAGGGTTTCGGAACCTGCAGTTCTGCAAATACCTTGAAATACCCGGGTGCATACCCCAAACGTATGTGAAATGTATAGTCGTATTCGAAAAAATGTTAGTAAATAAAAATGGGTAAATATTAAAACAGTTTATTTTTACAAACTTCTATTAAAAAAAAATACATATTATAATATTAAATCGAGCACACTCTCTGTAAAGCATTCGCAGTTTTCTGGAACGTTGGTCACGCTATATTCCTGAAGAGGAAGTTCTGGAAAAAAAAGTGAACATTGAATTCGAGTTTTGGTAACTGTTATACCTTAATCATAACATCCCATGAAACGTCCACTGCAGGACACGGAGCTCCCGCCAGAACTCCAGCACAAATGCGTGGTATTTTCGAGGGGATTTACCTTAGTCACCACGCTTTTTAGCGTTGCGGCTGGCGACCGCTGTTGTTGGTGACCGCAGAATGTAAGGTGGTACGATATGCAGAAAGATGTTGCTGCACATCCTACCGTTCATAAGCCCTTATAGTCGCTCTCGTTCAAACACTGCGCGGATCACACACAGTAAGCAGACGGAGAAACAACTACCTATTTGACTAAATGTTTTCACTCACACGCTCGAAAAACTGGTTTTATTTACGAATTTTCAGCGCGGAGCCACTTGCGCACGACCATGCGGTACGGTATCTTAGTCTATTACGTATTTTTTCAGAAAGTACACAAAACATATCAAATACACAACTTACGAGTACATCACTTGGTTAGTATTCCACAGATTCGCACATAGCGCTTTGAAACATCTTTAATTATGCGCACGGCTAAAGAGTGCAATTATCTGCCTGCGTCTGTGTTTCAGAGTTTATATCATCATCATCATATCAGCCGAAAGACGTCCACTGCTGGACATAGGCCTCCCCTAAAGAACTCCATGACGACCGGTCCTGCGCTGCTCGCATCCAGCGGCTTCCCGCGGCCTTGACCAGATCGTCGGTCCACCTTGTGGGGGGCCTGCCAACGCTTCGTCTTCCGGTACGTGGTCGCCACTCTAGAACCCTCACGCCACATCGGCCATCAGTTCTTCTTGCGATGTGCCCTGCCCACTGCCACTTCAGTTTAGCGATTCTCAGGGCTATGTCAGTTACTTTAGTTCTTCTGCGGAACTCCTTATTTCTGATTCGATCGCGCAGAGAGACTCCGAGTATAGCCTTTTCCATAGCCCTTTGGGTGACTTTGAGCTTTCTGATAAGGCCCATCGTGAGCGGCCACATCTCGGTGCCATATATTATCACTGGCAACACACACTGGTCAAAGACTTTCGTCTTGAGACACTGCGGTATTTTGGACATGAAGATATTGCGGAGCTTCCCGAACGCTGCCCATCCGAGTCGGATTCGACGAGTAACCTCTTTCTCTAAGTTGGATTTACCCAGCTGGACTGTTTGTCCCAGGTATACGTACTCATCAACAACTTCGAGCGTAGAGTCTCCAACTTTGAGTGGAGTGGGTACAACAAGGGCGTTAGACATAATTTTCGTCGTATCCATGTTCATTTTAAGACCCACTTGTTGTGAATTTCTACTGAGGTTATTGAGCATCGTGCCGAGATCTTCCAGGGTCTCAGCCATTACGACAATATCGTCGGCAAATCGAAGGTGGGTCATGTACTTGCCATTGATGTTGATGCCAAGTCCTTTCCAGTCCAGGAGTTTGAAGACGTCTTCCAATACAGTGGTGAACAGTTTACGAGATATGACGTCTCCCTGTCTCACTCTTCGCTGCAATTGGATAGGTTTCGAGTCCTGGTCCTGAAGACGAACTGACATAGTGGCGTTTTTGTACAGATCCTTCAACACTTCAATGTACCGATAGTCGACTTGGCACCTCTGGAGAGATCGTAGCACGGTCCACGTCTCGATCGCATCGAAGGCCTTCTCATAGTCCACAAACGCTAGGCAAAGTGGCTGGTTATACTCTTCGTTCTTCTGTATAACTTGCCGTAGCGTATGTATGTGGTCTATGGTACTGAAGCCTTTACGAAAACTGGCTTGTTCGGGAGGCTGGAAGTCGTCGAGCCTGCGCACGAGACGGTTCGTAATAATTATCGAGAACAGCTTATAGACATGGCTCAGAAGTGAGATGGGTCTGTAATTCTTCAGCAGGGTCTTATCACCCTTTTTGAAGAAGAGTACCACCACACTTCTGTGCCATGCCTGCCTTTCCCTTCGAGTATGACAGAATTAAACAGCTTCTGAAGAGCTTTAAGCACTGGCCTTCCGCCTGCTTTCAGAAGCTCAGCCGTAATTTCATCGTGTCCGGGTGCCTTGTTGTTTCTAAGCTGTCTGAGAGCCATTCTAATCTCGTACAAGCTGACATCCAGGATATCTTCGGTATGGTGTCGGGTAAGTCTAGCTCTTGGATCGTTGGCCAGACTGCTAACGGGTGGGCCGGTTGACGTGTATAACTGCCCATAGAACTTCTCGACTTCCCTCAGTAGCTCAGGCTTGGACGATACTGGCTCTGTCCAATAGACAGATCTCTTGCGAACACTTTGGAGCTTTTGTTCCGCTCAATCGCTTCTTTAATATGGTTAGTATTAAATAGCCGAAGGTCGCGAGTCAGAGACTTAGAGATCTGTTTATTGAGCCGCCGATATTGAGACGGATCTTCCGGAGACTGCAGAACCATTTCGCGTTTTTCTTCCATTAGCTTGAGGGTATGGTCAGAGATCTTTTTGGTTCTTTTAGTACGGTGGGGTCTAAAGTACTTTGACCCAATTGTATGGATTGGCAATTGTGGTAAGGGGCTGCCCCCAGGGAGGCGTCCTGTCCCCGCTGCTGTGGAATCTGGTTATCAACGACCTCATAACCAAGCTAAACGCAAACCACTACTACACTATAGGGTACGCAGATGACCTGGCAATACTGATCACAGGTAAGTTTGCCAATACAATATGCGATCTCACTCAAACAGCCTTGCGTATTGTGGAGAGATGGTGTACAACCTACGACCTTTCAGTCAACCCAACTAAAACCGAAATGGTAATGTTTACACACAAACGAATACTGGGCAACTACCATTTACCCAGGCTGTTTGGCGCAACACTACAGCTTTCAACCGAGGTAAAGTATCTAGGCTTAATCCTGGACAACAAACTCAACTGGAGCAAGCACATTGATAACAAATTAGACAAGGCCAGCATCGTCTTCTGGCAGTGCCATAGAATGATTGGTAAGCGTTGGGGTCTCTCACCGAGGATTGTTCTATGGCTCTACTGCATGGTGATACGCCCTATCGTCAGCTACGGAGCGCTGGTCTGGTGGACAAGATGCGAACTCAGCACATGCATCAACAAATTACAAAAATTCCAAAGGTTAGCTTGCATGGCGATCACGGGCTGTATGAGGACTACGCCAACTGCAGCCCTTGAAGCCCTGCTAGACCTTCCGCCGCTGAACCTGTTCATTAAACAGGAGGCAGCATGCTCTGCGGTACGTCTTAGAGCTCTGAACCTGTGGAACAAGAACAAGGTCCTGCACACGAGCATTCTTGAGAAAGCTTTCGTGGACATCCCGATACTGATGGCCACGAGTGACAGGATACCGAAACAGTATGTATTCGATAAAAAGTACAAGATCCAGCTGCATGAAGACTATAGCTACGAGGGCTTAAATCCCAGGGAGCTTAGGATCTTCACAGACGGGTCAAAGACGAGAACAGGTACTGGATCAGGCGTTTTCTCCGAAGACCTAAACATAAAAATAGCTACACCATTGGGCGCCTATAACACAGTTTTCCAGGCTGAATGTTTGGGGATATCAATGGCAGCTACAGCCATATTGTCTAGGAAGGTAAAAGAGAAATCAATACGAATCCTCTCGGACAGTATGGCGGTACTCCAGGCCCTGAGTAGCAACACCATGACTTCAGGGCTCATCTACCAATGCCATCAACTACTTGCTGAGGTATGTACTAGCAACCATCTGACCTTACAATGGATCAAAGGTCACAGTGGCTGCCGAGGTAACGACGCGGCGGACGAATTGGCTCGCAGGGGGTCGGACTCTAAGGCTATTGGACCTGAACCCATTATACCTATACCGGCGAGGCAGATTCGCACGCTGCTTAGAACAAGGACTTATTGCTTACATGAAACGAACTGGACCAGTCAAGACACGTGCAGGCAGGCGAGGGAAGCCTTACCTAGCATCAACAGTCGTCTGTCCCGCAAGCTGTTACGTCTTAGTAAATTCCAACTTAGACTGGCAACCGGCGCTATTACTGGTCACGGATCTTTTAACAAACATCTTTTTGTATTAGGTGTTACTGACAGTCCTCTTTGCAGAGCCTGCTTGAAGACAGATGAAACAGCTGCTCACGTCCTTCTGGAGTGCACGGAGTTAGCCACATACAGGGCAAAGTACCTTGGTGTTCCCGGGGGCCTTCCTGAAGTAGCGAGCAACGTCACCGGCTTACTGGGCTTTCTTCAGGAAATCGGGTGGCTTGAGTAATTGCTGTTCTACCCACACGCAAAATAGGCGCATTGACGTCGAGTTGCGGAAAATAGCCCAACGCACAATTACAATTACAATGGACAGTTTCCACGAACCCGTTATTGTAGTCGTCCACATCTACACATTCACCAAGGCATTCAAAGCGGTTTAGCAGTTCGAGCTGAAAGCCGTCGGGGTTTTGGATATTGGTGGGTACTGGTCGGAGCGTAGACTTCATCAGTCGAGTTCTTTCCAGCTTTACGTTGATATTCAATGTGCCTCTTACCAACCGGTGATCGCTTCCGGTTTTAACCGCATTGATCACAGAGACATCATTGAATATTTGTTTCTTCGTCGACATGATAAAGTCAATCTCATTTTTTGTAGCACCATCGGGACTGATCCAGGTCCATTTTCGGTTTTCCGACTTTTTGAAAAAGGAATTCATCATAAAGAGTCCTTCTTTCTCCAAAAAGTCGGCTAACATGTGGCCTCTGGAATTCCGATATCCAACACCAAATTGCCCCACCCTCAGCTCACCATCGCCTAGCTTGCCTAATTTCGCGTTGAAGTCCCCCATGACAACGGTATAGTGGGTCTTAGGCGTATGTATGGCTTTAGATATATCCTCATACATAGCCTCGACTTCATCATCAGAGTGTGTCGATGTGGGGGCGTATACCTGTATGACCTTCAGCGAATACCTTTTGGTGATTCTGAGTATAAGGTACGCTACCCGCGACGACACACTCGATCATGACCACGTTGTTCACGAGAGACTTGTAGACCGTAAACCCGACACCTCCCTGGGACAGTAGGTCGCCCTCCCGGAAATAGAGCAAGTTACCGAGATTATATAACCCGAATCTATTCAAGTCGCGAGTGAATAGGCTTCTTCTTGGCAAGCTCGTCCCGTCGTCGACCTCATCTCTGTCCTCAAGACTAGATCGAGGTCAAGAGTAAGCCCATTAACAATAATTACAAAATCGTTTTTAGATACTTGTTTTTGGGGATGAGTTGTTCAGATAATACTTTAGTATTTTAGGCAGTAGACGTAGACGACGGCACAGGGCAGCATAGAACAGTATTTAAATTTTTTAGTTCCCTTCGTAATAAAGCGAGAGGGAAGACGCGTTCTGCCCCGCCCTGAGCCATCTCCATTCCAGCTTACCTACGCCCACCCTTACTAAACCAGCCGCTGAGCTATAGCAAGAAATTTAATTAAAACTTTGTATTATTGCCGATGTGGTGCCGGCAAAAAATAGTACCAACCCATCTCTACCTGTGGCTGTCGTAAGAGGCGACTAAGGGCTTATAAATCGGACGATGGGCAGCAGCATATTTCTGTGTAGTGTATCATCTTACATACTGCGGTCACTAGCAACAGCGGTCACCAGCCACAACGCTTACCTACAAGTGTGGTAGCTATGGTGATGATGGTGATGATCATTCTTTCTCTTACCTGGGAATCCTCTTTCCGGCAAATACGGGTTAATGGTCTCAATTACAACGTTATTCGCGACGTCAGTACCTAAAATGATAAACAACATTTAAATGAAAAATTAAGAAATGTTTCGTTAGTTGGACCATATCTCGGAAGCGAAACAGTTAAGAGGATGTAACCTGTTTTTTTTACTTATTAAGTAACTTCTACCACTACGACCAGATTTCGTTTCGAAATTTAGATTACAAAATACTCATTGAATGTCATCATAGCATGCAGAATACAATGAACAGATTTCATTCTTTGACACGACTTGGGTGATTCAACCGCATACGATAAAAATAATTCTTCGACCGTAACGAGCCTGCCGGTTGCGGGTTGCGCATTGGCAAGTCAAAGTTTTTTGGATCTAATTGGCCACTGCTCTCGCTACAAACTTGCTTATTTACTGTATCGATGACGTAGAATAATTTGCAGTGCCCTCGTAGTCTATAAAGTCCAAGTAAAGTCAAGTAATGTTAATGCATAAATAATAATAAAATAAATAAAAAAATCTTTATTACCTCTACAAACTTCTACAAACAGAAAGTTGTAGAGGCTGGAGCCTAAACTAGGATACCCTGTGTTTTAGGTCTCCAGGCCTCCACCTCCAGAAAAGTATACAAAATTTCAAGGTAACAAAACAAACATCGTTGTAGCCTTAAGGGCGTTAATTATGAAAATTTATAATGTGGAGATAGGAACACCTGAAAGTGATCTCCAAGGAGTATGAGTGAGTAAATCTGCGTAAGCGTGAGTGAGAGGTAGTGTAAATGTGTGTTGTGTGAGTGTGTGTGTGTTGAGAAGTGCAGTAGAAAACAATAGTACTCGTACATATATTTATTAATCACTACTAAAGATTGCCACTAATGTAATTAGGTAGACACGATCTACATTTGTGTAGAAAATTATTACGCTAGGATCACCAATAGATTTTCAGTTTTTTCATAGTCAAGACTGAGCAACCACGTGTTTAAAGCTTTTTTGCATTGATACTTATTTAGGGGATATATCTTTATTATTTTATTAGATTTGTTGTACAAATACGGGCCAAGGAAAGCAAAAAACCTCTGTGCAAAGGAAGTCTTGCAGGAATTATTGACACAAACAATGTCATGTCTACGTTTTCCGGTTACAAAATTAGGGTCATAGTAAGTTAAGGAATGGGTTCTTATTATGATCGAATGAATAAATAATTGACGAATTGTTAAAACATTACAGCAGTTATATAGTTCCGTCGTTGGAAAGAAGAAAGACCCATAGAAGCCAATATTGATGTGTCAACACTACAGTTCTAGGAATTATCAAAATTGGCAAAAAAAATATTCTCCAATACTCTAGATAAACCAGTCAAGCTTAATAATCATAACTGGCAGTCAAGTACCTACCTAATCTTTAAATATAAGGTGTTTTTAATTAGACCCAAATATTTTTAGGGTTATCTCAAGCACCTAAATGAATACTATTTGTGTATTTTTTTTAAATTTCTATACGCTAGTTTTCGAGAAAAATCCAAAAAATAATACTGCTAAATATCGTAAAATTAACACTCCGTATCAGCATAGAAGTCAAGCGCCGCCGCCGCGTAGCCAATCGCTCGCATCCGAGTGCGCGGGATCGGGCAAGTTCGGGCGGTTTCAGCTTGTTATTGGGTTCGGGCTCAAATTAGACGGAATGTCAAATTATGCGACATGGATGTTTCAGATGGAACTGTTTCTTATAACTGAGGATCTGTGGCGTTATACTAAGAGCACACCACAAGAGAGCGACGTTGCAGGTCTACGAAGAGACAATATTGCTCGCGCAAATACTGCTGATGATAAAACCCCACAGCCTGGTACACGCACGTAAAGCAAAGTCAGCAAAAGAGAGTTGGCAAGCCGTGGCTGCTGCTTTTGAAGATGAAGGAGTTAACTAAATTAAAATTAAGTTATGGCAGTCTGTTTATGACTCGGGTGGTGACGTTAATTCCTGCTATAACATTTTTCATGGCATTATTTCTGCGGCGTTCGAGTCTTGCGTGCCTATAAGCATAGTGAGAGGGGACTTTAATGTTCGGAAAACGGATTGGATCTCTAAAACGGATTGGCCTTGAAGTGTGGGGCAATTCATCTGCAATTTCATCCATACTAATTCTACAAAAGAAAGCAGTTAGGATTTTGGATAATGCGCCGTATCTAGAGCATTGCAAGCCAATATTCAAAAAACATAAAATACTGACCGTAATTAACTTATACATTTACATTCTTTCGATTAAAATGTTCGAGGCAAAAGATATGTATCGTCAAAAAAACCAGAGCAATCTACGTGAAGTTCAAAGAGGAAAACTTGAATTAACTCAATACAAATATATTGTTTTTAAAAGAAGTTTTACCTATGTAGGTTTCAGTATATATAATGTCTTACCTATTCGCCTACGTGATAGTCCGAACCAGAAGGTATTTTCTAGGCAATTAAGATGATTTTTACAGGATAATCCATTGTACGATTTGAATGAATATTTTGAACTATGTAAGACTACAAAATAAATTTTTACGTTCATCTGTTTTATTAGTTAAATATGGAAAAATCATAATTATCAAATATCTTTTTTCATACCTTATTTTGACATTTTATTTTTAAATTTGTATTGCTTATTTTAATTATTTTTGTTTTTGTTGATTTTATAATCTATATCATATTTGTAGGTTTTTGTGTTTATTTTTTATAATAATTTGCATACTAATGTAAATATTGGTGATATTTTGCAAATAAATAAATTGAATTGAATTGAAAGATGTTAAAAATTTAGCTCAAAGTAAAAGAGACTTATTCATACTGACCAAAAGTGACAAAACCAATAAGTCTCTTGCTAAAGAATATAAAGAATGCAGTGATAAAATTAAAGTTATGGTAAATAATGCCAAGAGAAACCATAGTGAAAAGAGGATTGTCAACTCAAATTTTGTGTTACGTTCTACATGGAAATTAATTAATGATAATATTAGTGGTCCCAAATCATCTGATGCTAAAAGTTATGTTGGTGTCACTGATGGTGTCATTGTTGCTGAATCCAACGAGGACGCGGCGGTTTTATTCATGGGTCACCTAATTGATGCGGTACAGTCAACCAATTCCACCACATCCCTATCTGTCTCAGGGCTACCTCCGTGTCAGTCCGTGTAGTCTAGAAGAGAAAAATCCATGGGATTAGACTACGGTTCTAACAGGCTAATTCAAAATTAAAACTGACCTATGTATGTTGTATATCAACCTTGTACATTCAAACATATTTAAAAGAGCGCGTGGGTTTTTATTGTCGCTTCTTTTTTTTCCCACAATGGCGCCACATTGTTTGTGAAGCGATGTAGTTTAGCTGACGTCATTAAGAGATTTTAATATCCAACAATGAATAAACGATTTTGATTTGATTTTGATTTGATTTAAGCCTAATATAATGTTTGCAAGACCGCTTAAAGTCGAGGACCTACGGAAAATAATATTTGGGTTAAAAAATTTAGATTCGTGTGGTTTCGATGGTATACCTTTGAGTGTTGTTAGATTTGTTTTTCATGAGATAGCCGAACCACTCTTATTTGTGCTTAATGTCTCTATTAGCTGTGGAATTTTCCCTAACATCTTAGAGAGGGCAATAATTAAACCATTACATAAGCAGGGCGACTAATCAAATGCCAACAATTACAGACCGATTTCACTATTGTCCGTTTTCTCGAAAATCTTTAAAAACGCTAAACGGTCGACCATCTGCGTGCCTTTCTGCTACTACATAATATACTGTCAAAAGAGCAATACGGTTTTCGTGGCGGGTCATCAACCATAGACGCCATTATAGCTAAATATGTTACAGAAACAATTGATGGAAACGATAACGTGATAGCGGTCTTATTAGATTGATCTCGGGCGTTCGATCGGGTTAATCATGAGTCATTGGTTAACATTCTTCATCGGGTGGGCATACGTGGTGTTGTTAATGTTTGGATTTAATCGTACCTTGAGAACCGTACCCATAACGTTGTGCTCTCAGCGTATAATGAGTCATCTAGGATGGTGGAGGATGTTAGATCTCCGTCGTTCTACATTGGACAGGGTGTGCCGCAGGGCAGTATATTGAGACCTCTGTTCTTTCTTTTATATGTTAATAATCTCCCAAATATAGTGGAGCAAAAACTTGTTATGTACGCTGACGATATATCAGTGTTTTTCCCTTTTGAAAGAGGTTCAGAACCTAATATTGATGCATTTTTGACAGATTCCGTGACTAACATCGTTGAATGGCTCAAAAATCTAAATTTCAAACTAATCTAAATAAAACTACCCTAATTCACTTTAAGAACTATAATACTAGCGCTATAGACGTCAATGTCAGTATAAATGGGGAAGTAATGAAGATTACTAATGATGCTAAATTTCTGGGTGTATTCGTGGATAAACATTTAAATTGGAAACGACATGTGGGTAAGATTAGCAGTTTCTGCTTTGCACTAAGAAACTTAAGGCTTTCAACCAAAAGAGCAGCGTTGAAGGCCTATTTTTCTTTCTTTCAAGCAAGGGTCACCTACGGTCTTGCTATGTAGGGAGCCTGCGTGTTGGCTGATCAAATATTTGCCCTGCAAAAGCGCTTTATTAGAATTGTAAATTGCATAGGATCGCCTAGGGACTCCTGTCATGCGCCTTTCGTGGAATTGGGAATCCTGACATTGACTGCCTTGTATGTCACTCAGCTCTGCAAGCTTGTCAGACGATACCCTGATAAGTTTCCTCTTTGGCTGAACTCCCGTAGTGAAAAGCTGCAGGTGCGCTTTCAGCATGAACTGCAGCTGCCATTTTGAAGAACGGAAGCACGTATGAGGGCTGTGATGTACATGGTGGCCAAGGTTTACGGTACTTTACCGATAGAAATTCGTTTGTTCGAGGATAATAACTTCTTTAGTACATTAAAAAAGTCCTAATAAACATTTGCCCCTACAATCTAGATGAATTTTACAATAGTTTTGACTCGTATTAATAGATATAATTGTACAAATGTTGACATAAATTTTTATAATTTATAATGTTAATAATGAACTCTGTAATTTTAATTTATTATGTTAAAGTAGACACCTTATGTTTTAATGCTAGTTATAAACTCTGACAATACCACTTGTGGTAAGTTGCATTGTTGTGTTTACATACGAGTACTATATTTGTCACCTTATTATGTTTGCAATTTAGTCCAAAAATGAATGAATGAATAAATGAACAAATGTCGCCTAATAGGTCGTCTCGTTTGTCAGCGACTTTCGATGTATGAATCTCCACTTCAGTATGTTACAGAGATTTTGAGGATCGCTGGTGAACTAGATGACATAGGCAAGGAGGTAGATAATGAGCTACTAGCTGCTCTGATGCTACAAGGTCTAGGAGAGGAGTATACGCCTTTGAGGATGGCAATTGAAAACAGCAATGTGGTACTAACGACGGACTATGTCAAAACGAAATTGATGATAAGCCGAGAGAGCTTAAACATAGTGAGTCAGAGAAGCCCTCTATGAGTGCTATGGTTTCCGTTAAACAAAAGAAAAACAGAAATCAAGGATGCAAGCAACAGAAACCGAATCAAAGAAAGATTCGATGTTTTATATTTAATGGAGAACATAAAGCACTTGTTTGTCCTAAAAACCCGAACAACAAGAAAAACAATTATACTAACGCTACCACAGCCTATTCTACAATTGATCATCAATCATCATCATAACATCCCATGAAACGTCCACTAAAGGACAGTGAGCTCCCTCTAGAACTCTAGCATTTGCTGGAAAAATGAAGAAGGGAAGTACCGTAGTCACCTCGCTTGTTAGCGTTACGGCTGGCACCATGAACCGCGGTTGTAGGTGACCGCAGTAAGTAAGATGTTAGATACAAAGGAGGATGCTGCTGCCCATCCTCCAGTTTATAACCCTTAGTCGCCTCTTACGACACCCACGGGTAAGTAAGGGTTGGTACTATTCTTTGCCGGCACCACACGGGACACAATACAATTGATAATTTGCATAAATCTGTTGACTGGATTCTGGATTCAGGGGCATCTTTCCATATGACTCCAAGGGAGGATTGGTTACAGAACTTTGTAAAGCTAGAAGAGCCAACGCAATTTATGTGTGCGAATGGAAGTAGAATGAGAGGAGAAGGACGAGGTGACGTGTGTTCTAGAGAGTTAGATTTCACAGTCAATGGAGCGTTGTATGTTCCGGATTTAGCTGTGAATTTGATAAGTGTAAGTACATTAGTTGAACGGAATAGAGTTGTGTGTTTTCAAAAAAAGGTCGTGAGATTTATTTTGAAAATGACTGTTAAGTGAAAGGCGAGGTAAAAGCTGTATGTAAGGTAGAGAGAAGAATTAATAAACTTAAACCTGATTCTGCCAATACCAATATTGCACTTGTTTCAGCTGTGAAAAGCACTGCTGATCTTTACTTATGGCATAAGCGCCTTCGTCGTCTAAGAGTTTACAGCATTAAATTATTAAAGGAAAAGTATGCGGCGGGTATAAATTTTCCAAACACTAATGACAAACTGAATTGTATTTCGTGCTTGAAAGGTAGGCAAACTTCATTACCTTTTCCAAAAACAGGAGCAACACGAGCTACTGATATTCTTGAGTTAATCCATAGTGATGTGTGTCGTCCAATGAAAAGTAAATCGTTCTCAGGTCAAAGATATTTCTTAACCTTTATTGATGATAAAACAAGGAAAACTTTTGTTTACACATTACGCGAAAAGAGTGAGGTTTATTCGAAATTAGTTGAATTTAAAACTTTAGTAGAAGCTCAAACGGGTAAACGGTTAAAAACTATCCGAAGTGACAACGGTGCCGAGTATGTTTATAAAAAGGTTAATGATTGTTTTTTAAAGAAAATGGTATTGTTCATCAATTAACTCTAGCTCAAAGTGGTGTAGATGAACGAGCAAATAGAACTATTGTAGAACGAGTAAGAAGTATGTTTAAAGAAGCAAACTTACGGAAGATCTACTGAGCAGAAGCAGTACATACAGTATATTCTTAAAAAACAGATCGCCTACTATAGCTGTAAAGAGCGTGACCCTAGAAGAGGCATGGACAGGTAAAAAAGTGAATTTGAGTTTTTACGAGTTTTTGGGTGTCGTGCGTTCATGCATATTCCAGACGTAAATAGGAAGAAACTGGATCCAAACAGCATGGAACTGGTATTCATTGGCTATTGCAAAACAACTAAAGGGTATCGTCTCATACTCGTACATCCTTAAACACTCAAGGTTTATAAAGCGAGAGATGTAGTATTTTTCGAGAACCAGAAGAGAGACATAAAAGATGTTAACAAAGAAGTTGGTAATCGAGAAATACCAAAAGTAGTTAAAGAAGAAGTGCCACTTTTAGGGAAAAGCTATGATTCGCTGTTTAGTGAGAGAAATCCAAGTGTTGAAGAAGTAATGCCACCCATTACACAAGATATACCGTCCAATGGAGAAGAACATATCTCTCACATTGATACAATTGCAGATGATGTGTCTCCAAGAGATACTAGTCTAGAGAGTCCCGTAAGAAGAATTGTTGAAAATTTTCCCTCTACTTCCATGTATGAAAGGATTGATGAAAGTTCAGGAAGCAAGGGAAGTATGTCAAGATCGTAGCAGGTGGAGAACTGTGGTCTCTGCCTACCCCGACGGGAACAGGGCGTGATGTTATGTATGTATGTACTTCCAGAGATAGTCAAGCTGAACCAGTGGAAATTCCAGAGAGGAGATATCCATTCAGAGATCGAAAACCAAAAGAATTTAAAGACTGTATCATGTAACAAGCAGCTGAAGAGATTAGAAGTGATCCTGTTACTATAGAAGATGCCTTATCAGAAGATGATAAAGAGCAATGGAGAGAAGCTATTGCATCTGAATTGAATTCTTTGAAGAAGAATAAAACATGGGAACAAGTAGAAAGTGCTTATTCAAAAGGTAATTTTGTTGATTCAAAATGGATTTTTAGAATAAAAAAAGAGCCGAGGAGAATTAGGTATAAAGTACGTCTAGTAGCAAGAGCTTTTACACAAGTGAAGGGTGTTGACTACAATGAGACATTCTCACCTGTAGTGCGTCATAGCACATTAAGATTGCTTTTAGCAATAGCTGCTGAAAATACCTTAAAAATAAATCACATGGATGTAGTAACCGCATTCTTTAATGGAGATCTAACCGAAAGGGTTTACATGAAAGAACCTAAAGGTTTTGAAGAAAAAGGAAAATTGGATCATTTTTGTTTGTTAAAGAAGGCTATTTATGGTTTAAAACAAGCACCAAGGTCTTAAGGGCGCCGTTCACTCGGTCGGGATATTACAAGGACTCATTTACAGTTAAGGCCACTTATTTGTGGAATGCTTTGCCACAGGACATTCGTCACTCCAAAACGATTAATACATTTAAAGTTCACGAGCATCTCCTATCTCAAACGGTTTGCAAAAAGCTTTATAAATATTGATCTATTTATAATATGTACGTAGTATGTATTTAGTGTTATATATTTACGTATATGTATGTTGTTATAAATGTATATATATATATGTGTATGTATTTATATATTATTAATGTATGTATTATTTAATTATTCGATGTTTCTTATGTATTCCTAACATTAGGTTTATTCTATTATTATTCTTATCTTTTTACACTGCACTTCCTACTCGTTTATCTTTGATGGATTCCTCTTCCCAAAGGTTGTCTGGAAGAGATCGCTTACAGCGATAAGGACGCCTTTGCTCACTTTTTGTAATTAATTATTGTTATTTGAATTTGTTTTTTAGTGTGCAATAAAGTGTTCATCTATCTATCTATCTATTAAGAGGTAGGAACGATAAACTCAATAATTCACTGTTAGAGTTAGACTTTGAGAGGTCAAACAATGAACCATGTGTTTATTTTAGGAAGAAAAAGAACAGTTTAATGATCATCGCTAATTACGTGGACGATCTTCTTATTTTTTGGAATAATGAGAACGAGAATAAGCTCATTAAACGTCAGTTGCAAAATAACTTTGATATGAAGGATCTTGGAAATGTTGATGTTTTCTTGGGAATCAAGATCAAACAGGAGAACGGAGTAATAAGCTTGAACCAAAAGGAATATACACAGAAGATACTATAGACATTTGGAATGGCAAATTGCAAGAGTGTAACCACGCCATTGGATACAAAGACAAACCTGATGAAACCGAAGGAGGAAAATTATGTTCCACCCAGCGAATTACCATACAGAGAGCTGATTGGTTCGCTTATGTATCTGTCTGTATGTTCAAGACCGGATATTGCTTTTGCAACAAGTTTTTCAAGTCAATTTAACAATCGCTACAATAATACGCATTAGCTTGCAGCAAAAAGAGTATTAAGATATCTTAATGGTGTTTGAAATAACTTTCAAAAAGTCGGGTAAGCCTCTTTATGGATATGAGGTCGCAGACCATGCTGGAGATATTGTTGATCGAATATCATTCAGTGGTTTTTTATTTTTATTTGCAGATGGCCCTGAATTTTGGGAAAATAGGAAGCAAAAAATATTCGCGAGTGCCGAAGCTGAATATGTGGCACTATCTGAAGCATGTAGAGTCTGTATTTCTGAAGAGACTTTACTCTGAACTCACTGAGAGTGTTGTTACTTCCTTGAAGCTACTTAGTGACAGTCAATCAGCAATACATGTTGCTGAAAATCCAGTTCATCATCAGAGGACAAAACATATAGACGTGAGACATCACTTCATCAGACACTTGGTGAGGGCTAAGGCTGTGTCTATAGAGTACGAGTATGTGTCGACTGAAAGAATGATGGCTGACCTGCTGACAAAAGGAGTTAGAAGGTTGAAGTATGAAGCTTGTCTGAGAGGGATTGGCTGCAGAGTGAAAGTTAAGGAGGGCTGTTGAAAGAAGTTGAACATCATCATTACTTGCACTGGCTGGTTAGATTTAACTATATTCCTCTATGACATTGTCTTGTAAGTACATCTTTCGTGTCATTCGTGTCGTTGTATTTGTAGTTTTAACATAAATATAATATTATTATATTTTCTACGTTATTGTTTTCTGACAAAGTTTTTCATTTATATAGATTCCCAGAGTTCACGACCTCTAAATCATATATATAATTAATTAAGGGGCTACTAAAAACATGTTATTTTAAGCGATTTTTGTTTTAGGTCTATCTTAAAAACGGCAACATATACAAGCGTGAAAATCTGTGCGTTTATAGTGCATAAACTATAGAATAACAACAAATAATAAAAACTGTTCAAGTGCGTGTCAGACTCGCACATTTTTATATACATCTGCATGACTGCGCGTCCATAACTAAGATTGTATTTTTACCTTAGTGGTACGGAACCCTCGGTGCGCGAGTCCGACTCGCACTTGGCCGGCTTTTGTAATGTACAAACAGATACTTACAAGGGTAGCCAGCTAGGGTGGCTATAGCACCATTAATTTGAAAAGCTACAACAAAATAAAAGTTTTTTTGTCAAAAAGTTACTTTTATAAAAGAGAAGGTAAAAATAAAGTCATCATCGTAGAACGCGGTACGATGCGCAGAAGGATGCTGCTCTTGGTTCAAGATCCCTGAGTTGCCATTTACGTTAACCATGTGTAGAGATAAGCTAAAGAGCTATCATACTTTTTGATCAGGAAAGAGGATTTGTAGAGTTCGGGCCTGAAACGGTACGGTGTCGCAGTGCTGCACATTTATTTGACGTGCAAATTAACGTTTTACAAGTCCTTGTACATTTTTCACTCTTAAACCTCAGTCTCTTACTACAAATATACACCATACAAATATATGCCACCATATCATTCAATTTATTTCTTTTATTTTCTTTCTTTATGTACCTACCGGAATTTCATAAGGCACGACAACGAATAACATTGCGGTATCGTGACGTGCAAATTTAAACACCGCACCGTTTTACGTTAACGTCATCGTGACGTGGTGATGTAGACAAGCCCTAAGACCGTGTCCAGATGAGGCGTCTTACGGGCAAGTCAACTCGCACGTTGCCGAGATACTAGAGCTACATATATTGCGTCCAGAACAGTTTCTTACGCGCGAGTGAGGAAACGCGCGGCATCGTCTGGTTCGTAGTATACTGGAAACGAATGCAACAGTCTGGAACCCACATGAGGATAAATAAATTCTTATGTTAGAACAAGTGCAGAAAAAGTTTCTTAGGTCAATGTATAAAAAGGTATATTCCTATTACCCATATATGTATCCCACACTCTTCATACAAGGTCAGTTGGGTTACCAGTCACTGGAAGTACGTAGATCGGTAGCTCTCGCCACATTTGTCTTAGGATTATTAAAATCCAAAATAGATTGCACAGCCCTAGTGGGAGTGTTCCTAAAGTTGTATGTACCTAACGCTCACTTATCGTGCTACCTGCGCGCGCGTGCGCACGGCCTGCTGGCTGCCCCGGCGGCCCGCACTCAGCACCGCCACCACGCTCCGGCGGCGCGCGCCTCCCGCCTTCTCAACTCCGTGCTCGCGGCTAACCCTGACAGTGACCTGTTCACGACCGGGATGGAATGCATGATGAGGCAGTGTCAGAGGGTAATATAAATGCAAGGGGGTCTAGTATTGTGTAATTGACTAATAATAAAATTTTAATATGTGACATTGATTTTGACATTTATATTTAAATATAATATTAATCTTTTAAATTTGACATTTTGTAATAGTAATTAGTATTGTGAAATACTATTTGTACTGTACTTAATGTACTTAGATAATTTTAAGTATAACGCTTTGGTCCTGGACTGTCATGTTATATTATTTTATGAATAAATGAATTATTATGAATCATCATCTGGACGGAATATATGTAGCTCTAGTATCTCGGCACTGCGCGAGTGCCTACGCGCAAGTCGACTCGCGCGTAAAACGCCACATCTGGACAGGCTCTAACACTGTGTCCAGAATACGGTAATTCTATGTTTTTCAGACAAACAAATTAATAAAGTTTTGAAACTTATGTGGGATGATACCTTTGGGTGCGGAGTTCAAAACTCATAACTCTCCCCTCCCCTCCACCTGACGCTTCACTCCCCCTCACCGTGATGTGTCCCGTTAACCGGTTTTTTCACTTTTTTGCGAAAACTGTTATAGAAACGAAAAAAATAATCCTTATAAATTTTTTAACTAAACTTCGGTCCTACATTTTTAGAGTTCCGTATTCAATGGGTGTAAAACGGATTAATATGCCTCTGATGTCTGTCTGTGTATCAGTTAAAGGGCTGTATCTCATGAACCGTAGTAGCTAGACAGATGAAATTATCACAGATTATGTATTTCTGTTGCCGCTATTAAAATAAATACTAAAAATAAAAAAAGTTGTAAATGAATATATTTTTTATTTTAGGTGATTTTTGCTCTATTTTTGTTTTAGCTCTATCTTACAAGTTTGTAACTGTTCGACACGATCTTGACCAGTTTTTATGATTTTTTGTTATTTCATAGTTTATGCACTATAAATATACCAATTTTC